>JAQFZN010002190.1:0-12234 GCA_034687075.1 Geophilus carpophagus | reverse complement strand
TTAAGAGAATTTAAAATTATTTTACCATTTCTATTATATCTATCTTCTTTTGCCGGTCCGTCATCTCTAGCTCTCCAGTCTCCTGTTGTACGATCGCATTTATCGTCTCTCCTATCTCTTTCCCGATCATTCTCTACATATTTAAAACAAATCAATAAAACAATAAACTCAATAAAAATAAAAAATAATTTAATCACCTTGACTATCAGCTACATGAATCCTAACTTTTCTCCCTCTAAGTGTCTAAATTAATAAACAAAACATTAAAATCAATCTCATTCAACATTTTACTTTCCAATTATAATTACCGCATCATTCATTTTTAACCCTTCTATCAGAGATTCCCTATCTTCGAAATCGGCATAACCAAATCCTTTATGTCGCGATGAATCGAGTCCCTCACGAGGAAGACGAATTGACTTCACCCTCAAATGCTTGAAAAAAGTAGCGATATCTTCTTGATCAATTTCATATGACAAATTCGCCACAAAAGCTGTGAAAGGCGGCTTGCTTGGAATCGAACTTAAATCATTGCATGGATCTCTTGCTGCCCGAGGCATTGTGGGCAAGATATATTTGTCCGACGAGAAGGCACTGTCTAACGTATATTTATCTAGAGAGACAGCTAAAATTTTAAATTAGAAATTATATACAACTATAAAAACACAAACTTTTCTTTATTATATTATACATACCCTCCAACTGCTCATTTTCCATCTCATCAGCCCAATTCATCCCCTTTTTTGTAGTGGTAGCCACTGCATATCCAGCTTGTGGAGAATCCTTTTCATCAGCTAAGAAAGTGTTCAAGTCAAAGGTTTTTCCTTTGACGCGTTTTCCTTTTTTTCCTGTTTTAGAAAAAGTAAATCAAATTTATTTTAGTAAATGCATAATCAAAATTCATCATTAAAATTTTAATTTTATTTTTCGAATATTTCATTTTTTTTGTATTAATAAATTTGTTTATACGATGTAATTATTCATTATTATTATATTTTATAATCAAATTTTATGGATAATTCGGTAATTTAATTTTTCATATTTTCAAGGTGGTGTGGTACGCGGACATATTTTTTATCTCCACATATGCTAGATATTTTACTTCAAATCAATTAGTTTAATTAGAATTATGTATTGTTTTTAATTATTTAAAGGAATTATAATTAAACGCATGTGTCATTTTTAGGCCTATATCCGCATATCACATTGATAAAGTCTACAGGCCCCACGAGGATTCAGGCCGCCACTGCTACGCTATTTGCACTCAATGGTAAAGTTTGATTTGTATTGAAAAAAGTAAGTTTAAATTACAATACATCGTTGTTGATTAATTTTTAAAAGCAGAAATTACTAAAATTGATAATCAGTTTGTAATCTTGGCTGTAATTGTTAACATTAAGGCAAATAAAGTTTTCGCAATATCAAGGATTCCACTTACCCGACGACGCCATTTTGGCGGAATGAAGGTGATCTGCCGGTGGCAAATATCTTGTTCATGCAAGCCGACTGGGAATCCTCGCGCTGTTTTCGTAATCAGTATTGCTAACTCGAAAACCTGTATGGTCAATTTGATTAAGGTTTCCCGAACTCTAAAACCTGGACGTTTAGTTTTAAATCAACAAACTGCTGCAAAATTTATTGTAATTATTAAAACTAATAATTCGTCCTTATCATATTTTATATAATATGTTTTAAGAGATGATATAATGTGTTCTTAAAAGATATACTGACGTATGCCGATTTTAATGCTACCTAGTGGCAAATTATTACTTTGTTGTCATGGTAACAAAATAAATGTAAACATTTCCTGGGTTCTGAAGAGTAAATGAGACGATAACTGCTACTTTTATTTAATCTTTACCTTAATGGTGGGTAATGTGGATATATAAAACAAAAATAGCAACATCAATGTTTTATGTCGTCTTTTTAAAAATATTTTATTCATTAAAGGCGGAGGATTTGGGGTTGAATGATCATCATCAGCATGCTATTGTGAACTATATTCGGTTTGCAAGGTTCCAAAGAGTTCAATGTCTCAGAACCATAACATCTATTTTCAGAGATGTAGTGAATGCAAGGTTTTAGTTGGACACTTTTCAATAAATTTATTTGCAAATTAATTAATTTTATTTTTTTGTTGAAGACTCGCAGATGAAACTTTTACCAAAGAAGAAGTAGAAGAGATTTTAAATGATCTGCAAAGTATGGTCCGCGGTGAAGTGGAGTCTGAATTGATCAATTCATCTCACACAAATGCAATTTTACTTCGTCAATTATTTCAACAGGCTGAACAATGGCATTTGAAACTTATTGCAGATATAGGACAGTTAGAAAATAGGTTAAATTAAAGAAACAAATAAAATTTCTCGTGTTTTTTTTCACAACTTAACGCCGCAAAAATAAAACTAATTTCATTTTTATTTAAAGCGAGCTTTTGAAACAAATAAAATTGTTTGAAGAAGAAGAATTAATGGGTGCTACACGTGAAAGAAGTTCATCTTCAACATCACAAGTTCGAACAAAATTGGACCCTCTGAACGAATCGGCAGGAACAAAACTTTTACAGTTAAAAATTGATGAATTAACGGAGGCGAATAAAATTGCTGAAGATAATCGAGAAGAAGCTGAATTAAAAGTATGCAAGTTGTTTTACTTGTTCGATGACTTTAGTAAATTGAATTTTGAATATTAAGGCAGAAGAAGCTTTGAAAGAGAAAAGCATACTAACTGAGCAAATGAATGTAATGGCTGCAGAATTAAAACTGTTACAAGCCAAACAGGAAAAATCACCAGGTAAATGCAACTGATTTTACTGGATGTATGCACGAAAATATGTAACAAATTTTTTTTTTGTTTCAGTAGATGATGATCAATTATCTGGAGGGTCGGGTCACACTGAATTAGATGAAATGCATAAGCAATTGCAGCAACTGCAAGCAAGAATTACTGATATGGAAACTGATTCTAAGGAAAAATCTATAAAAAGTGAACTTGCTGAGAGTAAGCATGAATTGCTGAAAGTTAAAATGCAGTTGGAAACAGCACAACAGGTTTTTATTTTTAATTAGTTTGTTTTTAAACAGGCATAAATTATTATTAATTAGTAATGTTAAATATGTGTTATGTTTGTTCAGGAGTTAGAATTGAATTTCAATCAAACAACAGCGTATAACAACATGAAGAAAATTCTTGTTAAGAAAAACGAACAAATCAAACATTTTCGCAAGTTATTGAAAACGTTAGTATAAAATTACAATTGCAAAACAATTTTTTTTAAAGCAAAGCCGATTTTTTTTAATAATTTCTCGTTTCAGTTATGAGCCAAACTTTGATCATGCCAGCATCGACTAAAGATTTTGATTTTACAAAGCTTTATATTATCTGTACAATAAAAAATTCAAAATTGCAACAATGTTCAATACATTTCAAATGTTTTAAAGATTAAATAAATTCTATATTTAGTGTTTGAATAAAACGCCGTCCATTTTAATAAATTAAAACCTTGAATGAAATATTAAAAAATAGATACTAAAATAAAATAAAAAACGAAATAAGAGTCTTGTATTTAGGTAGATACACAATCATAAGCTACATAAAGTGTAACTTGTTTCGGTAATATCCTGTAAGTTTTAAAAATTAAAATGTTTGAAAATATTTAAGCATATTGTTATATTTTAAACAAACTTACTTGGAAAAAGTGTTGTCAAAAATGAGTGTATAGCAACCTGATCGTCGAGGAACTAACTGTCCAGCTACTTCATGTTTATGAGAATTAACACGAGTTTCGCTCAATAAAACTTCAGCTGCAGTCGATGAAAAAATATCTTCCATAGACGAATGAAACATCACAGAAAATCCAATACTCTACACAATCATAATTACAATCATAATTAGAGTTAATAATTATATTAAAGTTAATAGATAAATGTATCAATTTACATTCGGTTTCGAAGTGAAACTCCATTTTAAAATTCCTTCCCCTGCTTTTTCAATATACACAGGAATTGCTAATTTTTTTCTAGGTCCGATTCTTAATGTTTTTTCCTGTGCCGATAAATTTCTAACATCGTCTTCAGTCCAGACTTCGTTTAGGATTAAACTAATTATAATTTCAAATAATACATATTAAAAAAGGTTTTAAATTTAATAATGTTTTTAGGAGATACTTTTCTTGGTTATCACTTAACGACATTGAACTACTCGACGATTTCATCGATTCTGTCAATTCTTGATCTGTTACTACGTGAAAATCATCAGATCTAAATATAAAAAACGCAAAAATATGATTATTTATAACGATTATTGTATTTATAACGATTATTGTGTTTTTAACTACATTAATTACTTTTGAGTGGATGTCTCTTCGTGAACTGGAGCTTCTTCGTTAGTAGCAGACGGTAAATCGGTAACCGAGGATGATACGCTAGCAGATGCTTCGTCTTTACATAAATCATAATATAAATATATACGAAAATATTTAACTAACATTTCTATTAATATACCAGTGCTGCGATCGTGAACATCATCACTTAATTGGCCAGATTTTGTATCATTTAAATTATTATTCTTTGTAAAGCATTCACTACAAGCTCGAACACTTTCTTTGTTGTCTGGAGTTAACAGCCAATGATTCGCACATTGATAGCAAAAAATTTGGCCACACAGGCGACAGTGGTGCTACAAGTGATAATTAATTGTTAATTAAGCATAAAAATTGCTATTATAATGTTTTTCTTTTAATTTACCTTCCTGAGGAGAACTCCAAAACCAAAATCAACTTTGCACTGAGTGCATTGTGTGACATCAGCTGGATTCATCATTTGAATATTAGCTTGTGCTTTCTTTTCAAAATTTTCTTTCCATAACTCGTCTTTTTCTCTAAAAACAACATACACCGAGAAAATGTGTATCAGTAAAGGCGTAGAGAAGTCGAGAATTTGATAAGAAAAATATTTATAGTGTAAGTAAATTTAAACGTTTTTGTGTTTTCAAATACTTCAGAATTTAAAAAAGAGGGAAAAAGGAAAAAAAAATTTTATTCAGCTACATAAAGAATTAAAAGAAAACTAAAAATAAATAAATAAAATAAAACTACAGTACTCAAAACTAGAAAAATATATGATATAATTATTAAATAAGAGAATAAATTAAGAGAACATTATTTTAAACTCACTTGGTCAATTTAACAATAAGTTGTTTCATTTGTTCATTATCAGCCTCAAGTTGAGAAACTTGCAACTCCAACTGAGAGACAGTAGAATTAAGCTCCTCAACTTCAGCTCGAAATTTTTCACTACGAGCATGTTCCTCTTCAAGAAGCACAATAGACTAACAAATCACAAATTAACATTTCATATCAGAAACAAAATATAACTCAAACTAACACCTACGGATAATACCGTTTTGGCGCTATCTTCATCTTTACTCAACAAAGCCTGTTTTAACTCAGACAGCTACAATTATAAAATCCAAATATTTAAAATACAAAAAAAACAAAGCAAAAATAATTAATAACAATTATTAATCAACCTGTCTCCATTGTTCGGTTTGCTCATTTTCTCTTTCCTCTTGAATAATTTTCAACTTTTCTTCTAAATGACTTATTGTCACATCCTGTTTCTTAATGCACTCTTGCATTTGCTTCATCCTGTCTTCCTGATCATTGCATTCCTTGAATAAAAATAATAAATGAATAAATGAATAAATAAATCATTAACGTTTCTACCTTTAATGCTTGTTGATGTTTCAATGTTTCTGTATTCAACTGAAACTGCAAGGCAGAAATCTCCTGTTCTGATGACTTTTTTGTTAGCTCCATTTCTTCTTGCAACTGCGCCATTTTTTTTGTTCTTTCATCTAACTGCTTTTCAATTCCCATTACTTTCGATTTCAATTCCTCTTTAATAGCTAACAATCTAATAACAAATAAGATAATTAAAAACTATAATTAAAAAACAAGAAAATTCGGATTATACTTGTCATCTTCAGATTTCAAATCACCATCTTTAATAACTTCCAACTGTTTAACTAAATCATCTCTTTCAGCACTAAGTAACTCAATCTAAAAAAAAACAATCACAATAAATAACTTTTAAAATTATTAAAAAATATAAACATACCTGTGCTTTATAATTAGTTTCTTTCGCTTCCCATGATATCTTTTCACCATGAACTTTCTTAAATTTTTTCTGTAAATCTTCCTTGTCTTTTCTCAATTTTTCAATCCTTTTAGGCAAAGCGTGTACCATATCAAAAGCTGACGGTTTTTCCGGTGAGCTATTCTCCGGCGTAGCCACTTCAAACGTTACACATTTCGTCTTATCAGAACATTCAACTTCAGTATCATTAACGACCTGCTCTAACACATCATCAATTACTTCATTAACAACATGGCCGACAGTCAATGGCGCCACTTCAACTTCTTCAATTAATTCATCAGACATCTCAGTAGCAACACTAGCTTCTACTTCACATTCTTCATTATTTTCTTGTTCGTCGGGTGTAGATATAGTACTATTTTCAGTATCCCCACTCCCAAAATGCTCATGAAGCGAGTCCAATCTCATATCCAAAGCAGCCCCATATTTCGCACTTTTTAACAACTTTTCATATAACATTCGGCATTGATGTTCAAGAAACCTCAACCTTCTATCACGAGCATCTTCTTCCTCAGATAAAGGATTTGATTCCTCAGGAGACAAACTAATTCCTGCTAATAAGTCCGGATTCGATAAAGATAACCCTCCATCAGCTCCTTTTAATTCCTTCGGACTGGACGGTTCTAATTTTTCGTTTGATGCAGCCGCTTCTTCAGCACTTTTAATCCGCCGATTATCAATTTCGTCCCGAAGACTCTGCCATTGAGATTCAGTATCAGAATTCCTCTGTTGAACTTGTTTCCATTGATTTCTAGAGGATTCTAATTGTCCCTTCAATTTATTCAACAAATGTCTCTTTTCCCTCAACTCGTGTCTCAAAATTGCATCGTTTGTTTGCAGTTTCGAACAAGCACTGCGCAGTTTATCAATAAAATCTTGTGTTTCGGTCAATTCAGATGTAACATTTGCAAGTTGTTGTTCTTGTTCCGTAACCTTATTCGTTAAAGCTGCTGTCATTTCTTTAGTAATTTTCAACTGTCGCTGCAACTCATTTCTTTCGTCAATTAAACTATGCAACCGTGACAAAGTTCGGGCTACTTTTTTAACAACAGGCAGCGCTCCATCGTCGATAATTTTGCAAGAATCTTCTGTTGTTGATGTCCCAGCTTGATTTTCTAAAGAGTCATTAGCAATTTCTTTCTCCTTAGATTCAACTTGTGTTTCAATTTCTTTTTCCTTTTTCTCCATTTCTTGTAAAAGTTCATTTAAGCTCTTCGATTGAGTTACTAGTAAAGTATTTTCTTTTTTAGTTAAAACCAACTGTTCTTGTAATTTTGAATTTTGATCTCCTTGTACATCAACCAAATGCAAAACATTTCGTAATTTGTCATTCGTTTGTTTCACTTGTCCTTCACTTTCCTTCAATTTTTTCATCATTTCAAAAACTCTTCTTTCCAATTCATCTTTACCACTTTCAATATCAGCTAATTTCTTTCCTATGACCAATTTCTCTTCTTGCAAAGCTTTAACTTTAGCAAGTAAATCAACATGTTGTTTACGCAACTTTCCATCTTCCCCACCAGCTTTTACTTCAGATCCACTTCCATTCAAATCTCCTCTTAATTTCATTTCATGTACTTGAGTTTTCAATTTCGTAATTTCCAATTCCTTAATTTCTGTTATTTCTTTAGAAGCCTTCAATGCATCTTTCAAAGCGCTAATTTGTATCTCCATTCGTTCAATATTTGCATTAGAAACTTCGGATTTTTCTTTTTCTTTCACTGCTTCTAAAGATTTTGACTCGTCATTATCCATTCCATGCAAATGTTGCAATTCAGTTGTTGCTTTAATTAAATTTGATATTTTTTCTAAGAATCCTCTCTGAGTTAAAATCAAATCCTGAGCTGAAAAATGTATTGAAGAAACATCTTCAAGGAATTCCTTCACAGCTGGTGCTGGAATTGGTACTAATTCTTCGCTACCAACTTTCGGATCTGATAAAATTGGATTAGTTTTATCAAATTCTTGAACTTTGCTTTCAACTGTTGTCACTCTGGATTGGAATGAATTCAACAAAGCTTGCGCATTTTTATACGCATCGGTTAAACCTTTTTCCATTAATTTTATCTGTTTTTCACTTTGAGACTGACTAATTTTATCCACTTCTGAGACTGACGAATTTTTTAATGTTTCAACTATTTTTCTTGATTCAGTCAATTCATTGATGAGTTTTGTTTTTTCTTTTGCCCATTCATTTTCCTTCTGCTCAAGTCTTTGATTTAATTCCGCATTTTCATCTGTTAATGCTTGAGCCACTGATTCTTCAATCTAATTTATTTTTTACAGAAAAGAAAATTAAATAAAATTAAATATTTAACCATAACATTATATTACTTACATCAATATTTTCTTCAGAATTAATTTTAAAATGATCCTTGCAAAAACTATCTCGTTCAACCGACTACAAGAATAAATAAATTTTAGATAATAAAAAAAATATAAAAAAATCATAAAAATTTAAAATTTAAATTAAAATTAAAAATGAAATAAAAACTTACAGTAGAAACTGCACTACAAAAACTGGAAATACTCATAGCTCGACTAGGTACTCTCCAGGAATAAGGATCGTGAGATTTTCTTAATAAAATAAAAAAATTTAAATAATTTTCTACTCTGGTAATCAAACTTTCAAATTTTCTACCTGGCAAAAGTAGGCCATCCTACATCTAGTTCGGATCCCAGTGGATTCAATTCAAAATCAATTTCATTCAACACATACAACGATGTAATCAAATGAGAAAACTGCGATTCACTTCTTAAAGGAGAACTTTCACCAAACCACACTCTATAAATGAACATAACCATTAACAGTTAAAATATGAACTAATAATATAATAATATATATATATATATACACCTCGTAGTTTTTTCATTTAAAAAACACTGTTGAAGGCTGTCAGCTAGACAATGATGCATTAAGCAAAATCTAATAAAAGCACGCCCTCTTCCTTCAGAAGTCTGTATCTATTAATAAATTAAAATTAAAATTAAATTAAAATTAAATGTATAAAAATTTATTAAAATTACCTCTGAAATGCCTTTGACAAACCGAATACCATCATTTAAATTTCTTTTTCCAGCTAAACACTTGAAAAAATAATCCCAATAACTTTTCTTAGTTCCTAATATACTATGTTTTGCTGAAACCAAAATTCAAATTTTAAACATTTAACCAACTAGAATTAATCATATACAACACCTTGTAGTTCCAGTTGAAATATATACTCAAGTTTAACTAATAAACGTGACAAAAGTGAATTATCATCAGTAATTGGTAACTGTGTTTCATCAAAATTAATTTTCATTTCTTGTACAATATCTAAAAAAAAACACATTACAAATAATTATAAATAATTTAAAATGGAGAAAAAAACAATTCATTACCTGTAATTTCTGCAATAGCTTTATGTAACTTAGGTTCTACAGTTGAAGCCATTTTTCTTTTACTTTAGTTTTCGGATAAATTTTCATTTGCTCTGAAAATATCGATTAAATTAAATTTTTTTTCTATTCAAAATCTCGTATAAATTATTGATGAAAACGTCTTACTTTATCCAGAGTACTGTGATGTCTGACTTTTCAGCAGCTGACTCTTCATCCGAGAAGTGTTGAAAATAGATTACGCTTACTGCACGATCTAAAAATGTACCTAGTTCTTAGCAAACCGCACAAACAAGCATTAAAGTTCTACGTTGCTTCGCGATTGTGTACCAACCACTCCAGACAAGAGACTTTAAAAATAAATTTAGCGTCAGATGATTGCAAAATGGTCATCAGTGATATATGTTTAATGTATCATTTACGAAAAAATAGTTACTCTTTCCATTTTTAGTATGATCTTTTAATGTTTTTAATATTAATAATTTTTTAAGGGCTTTTAACTTGAAACTGAAACTAATTTTCAGCGTTAACGATTGTTTATATTAAATAAAATTATAAATTTGTTTTCCTTACCTCTTTTCAGTTGTTTACCTTGAGTAGTTTCAGTTTGATAATGAAATCGCAACCAATCTGTTATCAATTTAGTTGGGTCAATCACCTACTTATGTCTATGCTATGTTTATGATGGATGTGTTTTTACGTGTTGGCGGCCATTTTCATTTTTTCAATTGATGACTATATAAGTGTGAAGATGTATCAGACGTTAATAAATTGTATATAGAATTATTAAAAGCAATTAAATATTATTTATTACATATTTTTATTTACACAAAAATATAAAATAATCAATAAAAAAAATGTTTTAATTTCTTAACTTAAGAAAACTCTGTCGCCAGAGTACTCTGCTTTTCCATCACATTCACTAACGAAACCGATCTCACGGTTAAATTGAGTTCTGAATAACTCGCTGAATACAAAACATAAGAAATGTCTGCCGAAGGTTTAGATAAAGATGCAATGCGTAAAGTTAATTTTAAGACAGATATGCCGCACATTAAGGATGCAGAAATTGAGTTTATGAAGAGGATAGAAACCCAAAATTTACAGCGGGTTGAAAAATTGAGAAAAATGAAAAGAAAAAGTAATGCTATTGGAGGTCTTATATTTGGTGGTGTACTTGGCATTTGTATCCTTAAAATAATAGTATTTTATATTTATTCAATTACAATTAGTGATTCTTAATAAAATTACTAGACCTCTACACAATGTATGCTGTTAAACAAGAAAGTTTTCTAGATTTTGAGCCACCAAAAGATGAAGAAAAGAAATAACAAAATGTAACAGAAAAAGTATTCTTTTAAGGATGTCTGTTCGAGCTTTGTATATTACTTTTGTAGTTGGAATTTACTTAATTTAATTTGTAGTCAGTTACAAATCTTTATAAAATGTTTCATTGAATTATGAGCCTGTCGTCTTTTGTTGTCTCCAGTAAATACATCAACAGATGTTGTTTTCTCTTGGGAAACATATTTTCCAAAAATTTAAAAAAATTACTTAAATTTTTTATTTTTATGACAATTTATGTTGATTAACAAGATAAATTTTTAAATAAAAAACTTTATAATTTGTAAATGTCGCACACAATTTTTTACACTTGTTATAAAGTATATAATGCTATCATAAATTTATTTTATAATTTAGATAAAATAAATTGCTACTACGTTTAATTTGTTACCAAAATAAATAAAAAAATAAACAAGGCCTAACTGTACAGTAGACCCATCTAGCGGCGTTATTGTAAATTTAATTACAACTCTGATGGATTGTTAAAGCCTGTATATAAGCCGCTCGTTCATTGGTCGTTACGATTATTGTCGCGCTGTGATTGGCAGTTGTGCAGAGAGTCCAGAAAATGTAAGAAACTCTCGCAGCGCCATATTTGGCAGTGCTCCAAACAACGGAGACGACGACTTTTACCTTCGTACCGCTCTCGTTAGGATTACGATGACCCCAGTTGGCCATGCTGGTTGTAAAATGCCACCAATTTTCATTCATTTCAAGTAACTGATGGGAGAAGTGCGTTAGCTTGATTCCCAAGTGCCATTTTTACAGTAAGCAATTCGGCGAACATGGCTCGCATGTTAGTTTGAATTTGATGAGAACAGAGACCAAATGTTGCTGCTGTTTATTTATTGATGAGGAGAATGGCCAAGTTTCGACGAAGGGGACCGCGACATAGGTACATACAAGTGGTTTGGACATTGCTAGCATTTTTCATCGTCTTCGTGTTTGCGGATGCGAATTTAGGTGAGCAAATTTTATTCATTTAAAAAAAAAAATATTTTAAAAATGTTTTTGTATCACATGTTGATTTATTTTCAAGTGCACCTTGTTTAATTATGTATCTACTGTAAATGGGTTGTAAAACAAAAGAGGTCATGGTGAGAGTTTGAGTTAAATTGCTGATTAATCAAAGTGGTTTTTCTTTTTCTTTTTGAGCCGCTTAAATCCTTTGATTCCATTGTTCCCTTTTTATCGCCGACCGACGTCCTGCCAGTATTAAATTGAGATATTTTTGCTTTTTTATTTTTAAGTAGTTAATGACGGCTCGTTTAATATATTTTTATTAATAGTGGAAGTTTATATGTAGGTTAAGATAAGTTTTTTATTTGAACGTTATATTTTATTGAATTAG
>JAQFZN010002189.1:0-12236 GCA_034687075.1 Geophilus carpophagus | reverse complement strand
GTAGAGAATTAAGGAATACCCTGCTGTACTTTTGGTAATAAAAGTATTATGTTATGTAAATTTGTCTTTTTTTTATAGGCCATCGGAGGTTGAAAAAAAAACAGCCCTCGTACATCCTGAACAAAGAGCAGAAGGGGCAGCGAGAGACAGTAGACAAAGAGAGCAGGATGTCTGGATTTACCATTTCCCCTCAAACATCACTTTGTCTATCATTTCGCAGATATCTTGCCTAAGAAAAGACCTCCTGTCACAGTTAATTACACTTCCGATCAGTATAATTAGTAATTCTTTCATTTATTTATATTGTGTAATGTGAAATTTGAAATTAATCATTTGAGCGCCATTTAAATTCATGATATTTCCATATAAAATGAATATACAACACTATCTCTTTCCACATCAGTTGACAACTTTGCATGAAAATACAAGCTTACAGTGACTTTTCGTGATTTCACTTGTACAAACACAATAGCAGTGCCCATGCCCACACTCAAGTCATCCCACAAGTCACATGACCGGATGTCAGATGGAAACCAATGAGATATCAGTCTGATTCACCGAAATGCTGCGGGCAACAAGCCTAGGGAAGTGATCAACCCGCGTGTTCAGTCAGCTGATCGACAACTAGAATGAAACATTGGTGATAATGTCAAGATCAACGGGTTCAGGGTCGAGATATTTACGTTCCAAGAGACCCAAAAGTAACTTCAAGAACGTCTTTATTAGGAACGACAAGGAAATAATGAGGTAAGAAAAGTTAAAATTGAAAGTAACAACGAAGGCCAATGACCAAAGTCCACTCGGTTCAAAAGAATAGCAAAGAGAGCATTGGCAGCAGATACACGTGGTCGCTAAACTGGAACCGAAATGCCCCGAGGCACCCACAGTTTAATGGTGCATGTTCACTTAAGGCCATGGGAAAAAAGGACAGTCATTGATTCTGTACACGTCATGTCCGGTGTGAATAATTCTGGAATCTGAAAGGGTCCTCTAACTCGGAGTGAAAAAAATAACGGAAGAGTGTTTTTGGATGATAAAAATAGATTTGAAAAATATTTTGTTAAAAAATGGGGTAAATGACTGATGTATTTATGTAGAGATTAACGATGGAGTTGATGTAATGCAACGTGTTGTTTCTTTCTGGGAATTGGGTTCTGCACTGATAGCTACCAAGTACAAGTTAAGAAATGTAATGATTGGAAACTTTAGTTGTTAAAATGCTAATTATAGTTTGTGTAATTGAAGTTCAGAGAACAATATGATTTTCTCGGTTTTACTTAAGAAACTTTTGTTTTAATACCAAACGTTTGTTTTGAGGGAATTTTATGTTGAATTGAAATTTACACATTGGAAAAAATTGAAATTATAGAATTTAAGCAAGTGTACAATTTAAATTTAAAATAATAACAAAAAAAAACTACTAAAGGAAACAAATCCTTATTTAAACCCAAAAGAAAACAGAGCAAAGAAAACGTAGACCTTGAAATAAGTTAGAAACCGGAGACATAGAAGTACTAACTTGATATTAAGGAAACAAATGGTTTAGAGAACTGGATATCAAATAAATCAAATTAGAATACAATCATTATGAATAAATTTTAAAAAGTTCGTGATAAAACTTATCAATTTTAGATTTTTGAAATTAATTATTCTTTAACGACTTTATTTGTCATTTAACTGCTTTACAGCAAGGATTTAAGTTTCCTTTACAAGCTCACACGTACAACATGAATTGACAATAAATAGAATTTTACAATTATTTGAACGTTTAAAAAAATTCAAGAAATAATTGTTTCACCGCCCACCTTTCCTTGTTTGATAGAGCAATATGGTTAGCGCCGAAAGCAAGAGGTCAGGTCACAAAAGATTTCCTATAACACAAATCTTCAATTTTAACTTAGCTTAAGGGTTTGAGTTTTTATCTTGGAGGTGAAATATTATATAAGTATAAGTTTGTGTAATTTTAAAATAATATAACGAAGAAGCGCTTAAAATTTGTTTGTGAGAATATCTCATTTTATTCCACATGATGAACTTTTATTTCGTTTGTAATGGAAAGAAAATGGTGGAAATCTTGGCGATAAAACCGTCTGTAAATCACAGAGTTCCAGTGTTTGGTTTTCTTCGAAGCATGGACTGTTGAGTACCGAGTGAGTTTTTATTATTTGAACTTGAATTAAATCAATGATTGCTATTATTTTGTTTCATCTAGTGAATTTTGACCTTGATTTTCTAATGATTTAATCTAAACATGCATGACATAATGAGTTTTTTGAAAAACATGTTTTTGTCCCAGTTTATTGAGTACAAATTTTAGGCAATTTTCGAGTAAATGCTTAGAAATTATCTGTGGATGATCAAATTATGGTGTAATAACGTAAAGTAAAATTAAAACGCACACTTGCACATTAAAGTAACCCGGATTCAATTAAAAATAACAATTTTTTAAATATTTATTTCACATGTAAAAAAAACATGGTGACACCAAGTGTGAAAATTCAAAATTTTTCAACTCAACGCTTGTAACCTAGAAAAAATAGATTAATTGTGGTAATGAGTTGCATAAGAATTCTGAGAAATTAAAAACATTCAACTCCAAACATCAAAAAAACTATTTTTTAACCTGATGGGTGTAACATTCTAAAAAACGAAAAATATTTCAAATCTAGTTTTTACTTCTACACCTTAATCCAAATAATCCAATAATTTATTCAAATCAAATTTGACCTAACAAATAATCACATTCCTTGATTCAACATACCATTAAATCACTGAATAATGAAACAGAGAAAACAAATAAGAAAACAAAACAAACACATCTCCAAATCAAAAAAGTGAACGGACGAGTAAACGAATCAGATTTAGGACATCATTTATCCAAAGGTCAGGCTACATAACATCAAAAATGTCACAAAAATGTCCGCTTTTGATCAGTGGACCATTAGTCCAACGGCACAAATCCACAAACAAGACACACCCGAATCTAAGGGAGGAGCAAACCCATTGACCCACTTAAACTCCTCCCTATGTCTCTGTCTCTCTCTTTGACATCAACACCATTCACTATGCGGGCGGACGTCCATTAAGAACAGTAGTGTTGTTTCATTACAATGTTGTACATGAAAATACTCGCAAATCTGTTAACAACATAAAATTGACCTTGACCCTTAACTAGGATGTGGTCTCAAGGCAATCCATGTTGCCTCATCAACTATGCCAACAGGTGTGCGACCCAAAACCACCGTTTATACCTCAGGTTAATTCGTTTTTTTTATTTTCTAATTACTGTTTCAAATTTATGTTTTAGCGTTAAAACTTCGTCCAAGCCAGCTGTGAGTCGGTGGCTCTGGGAATCAGTTATGCCGACAACGGAAACAGTCGCCCCGTCATCCCTTGCACTTCACTATGCAGCAGCTAAAGGATGTTTGGAGTGTGTCAAGTCGCTGCTGGAAACGTATCCGATGCTCAGGTAAATGATGCGGTTTTATTTGTTGTAAAATTTGAACGCGGAAGTGGACTCACGCGTAACGGGTTTTGATAAATGTGTTTTACCTTATGACAGTGCAAACTCGCAAATGGCTAATGCTGTGACCCCAGTTTATTTAGCAGCTCAGGAGGGGAATTTAGATGTTCTTCGTTATTTGGTTGAAGACGGTGGAGGAAATTTGTATCTAAGAGCTAAAGATGGAATGGCTGCGATTCATGCGTCCGCTCAAATGGGTTGTTTGGCTTGTTTACGGTGGATGGTAAGGAATATTAATTACTTCACAAGTGGTAATGTGATTTAAAATGGAGTATTTGATATTGATAATATGGCAAAAGGAAATATTTATAGCAAATTGCAGGTTTTTAATTTTTTTTTTAGGTGAAAGCAAATAATTTAGGAATAAACAAAAAGTAAACTCGAAATAGACAAAGCAATTATCCTTTATTAAAACTAAAATCAATTTATTTATTCGTATAAATTTGGATTAAAACATAAATTTCTATGAAATAAAGTGAAATTGAGTGAAATCAAGTGAAAAATTAAACCAACATTATTTATTTTCCCAGAAAATATTGTGAAATTAAATCATTTACTCCATTATTAACGATACAATTCACTATCTAAATGTTTCCTCCTAACTTCTTGGAAAAGTCGTTAACTGGTTAATGAATTCATATAAATTATAAGGTCGAAGAACAAAATATGGACCCCAATCTCAAGGACGATGACGGAGGTACCCCACTGCACTTTGCCGCCAGCAGTGGTCACCCAGAAGTGCTTCGATGGTTACTCGCACACGGTGGAAAAATATTACTGGATAAAAATGGACGGAGTGCCCTCCACGATGCAGCGGATAACCACCAGATGGAGGTGAGACAGGACGGTTGTTTAACCAGGCGTGTTGTCGCGTCACTTGCTCTAAATGCTTAGTCGTTCATTGGCGTGTGACATTCGTTTCAGTGCTTGGCTGTCCTCCTTCAGCACGACCATCAACCTAATACTGAACGCTACACAATCGCTGCCAGGGAACATCACGAGCTTCGCAGCTCGTGCATTTGCACACGTCATGTCGTACGTAGAGTTAACTTTACTCGTTTATATTATAAATAATAATAATTAGGGGGATTTATTAATTTAAATTAATTTATTTCTTATCTGATGATGGTCAGTGTCAGACACTTCCGCCACTTACATCCAAGGCCCCCTTCTTTCTTCATCAGCAACGCGATCTGAAACGTAGACCAATTATTCCTGAACGTGGAAGAACGGTTTCAGATCCTGGACCCCCGGAAGACCAGCCCTTTTATTTACACGATCCAAGTCGACCCCCAACTCACGATCGATTACGACAGTTTTTTACTTCGACACAAACAAGTGCTGTGTCTTCAGCATCAGTTGTTGGTATAACTGAAATTAGATAACACAAAATTAAATTTGACACAATTAATGAATGATTTTTTATTTTTCATCGTCAGTTGTAACCACAGCTCAAGTGCATCAACATCAACACACTTGTTCTTCCGACGAAAGTTTGACTCTTTCGGATTTAAGCGATCCTAGTGACGAATCTGTCACTTCTATAGGATCGCCACCGCCACCACCTCCACCACCACTTCCGGACCATCACCATTGTACTGATATTAGAAAATCTGTGAGCACAACTAAATCCTTACCACCACCTGAATCTGAGCAAAAGGTGACCAGGTAAGAGCAATGTCATACCATAATCTGATTAATAGCTAAGCCCATTAGGCATATTCAAAAGACCCAGAAAATCTGGAGCGTCGTTAAGAAGTTTTTAAATTTTGTAATCGTATTTATTATTGTTTCATTTACATTTAATTAAGATTATAAAAAGTTCTTGATTAATCCTGGTCAAAACAAACTTTAAAAAGCAAATTACGAAACATTTAATTTGTATTTCAGATTAGTAATTCGACAAACGTCATTACCGGCTCCATCACCTCCACCACCACCTCCACTTCCTCCAAGCTTAACTCCAGAACCAACTTCAACAACGCTATCAACAACGACAATAAATAATTCAAAATCAACTATGAGTTGCGAGGGGATACCAAAAGCTCTTCAATTACTGCATATGCAAATGGCATTGCCTTTTATACCTCCAAAATTTCCTAATCCTACTGATTCAGATTGCCTTATTAAACCTTCTGAATATCTAAAAACAGTTAGTAACAAAGAATTAGGTATCGATGAATGCGATTCATCTCGATCAAATACTGAAAGTTTATCGCAATCATCGGAATTGGAATCGGATTATCCAGCAACACCGCCTCCGAGTTCTGCAACATCCAGTACGATATCGTCATTGGCTACATTGAGTTCAGTCCAACCATTAGCCGCCATAACTGCTGATCAAATAACCAAAGTACAGCTTAAGAAGTTAGATTCAAGCTTAAGCAACAGGTCAACAACAGGCGAGTTGCAGTTATTTGTATTTATGTAGGTATATGTAGATAAATATTACAATTTGTGTTTGGTATTACAGAAACATGTACGGAAGAGTTGATTGCTGAATTAAAGATGTCCAAAGATGTGCTAGGAGTGAGGAAAATGAAGGAAGAGCGAGCCAAAATGGAAGAGGCCAAAGTAAATAATAGTTGTTGTTGATTAACGATGAGTTTTAGTTATGTTATTAAATTTTTTATTTAGGAAAAGGAGAAACAAGAAGAAATTAAGCGGCATTTTACAGCGGATAATTTTGTAAATCAAATTCCAGAAATTGATGCAACTGGTGCTGTTATACCTCCATGGAAGAGGCAAATGTTAGCCAAAAAAGCGGCTGAAAAAGCCAAAAAAGAGGCAGAAGAAATGAGATTGGTAATTGTACATAAATATTTTATCGTTTTAACGACTGTTTTTATTTTTATTTACACAGAAAGAAGCTGAAGAGAAAAAGCGACATGCAATTCCAATGTGGAAGCGTCAACTATTGCAACGAAAAGATAAAGATCCTGATCTAGCTCAGCAAAATGGATTATATCGGAATAATTCTTTACCAGACATGTCAGTAGTTTTTATTTTCACTCAGGAATTAAATTAAAACGTATTTTTCTTATATTTTTTAGAAAAATGGACGAAGTGGACTCTGACCAAGGACATTCATCACAAGGTGATAGCTCAGATCAAAGAGATGATGAGTCAGAAATTGCTGGTGAACCACGTAATCCATGGATATTTCAATTGAGGAAAACAAATAGCAAATTGTTTCTTAATGCTTGATTTAAAGCTGCTGGTCAGCTGGAGAGATGATGTTTTGTGTTTGGATGATATTAAGCAAGTTTGTTTTAATGTATGGATCTTATTATGATATGTTTAATTTTTGATATAGTAATATTATTTTAACAATTTGCACATGATGTTAAATTTAGCACATATTTTTAAATAAAAATATAACATCAAACTTTTAAATGATTAGTATATTTTATTTTTGTTGAAAGGATTAACTTTGATGTATAAATAAAAACGAATTTTGATTTATTATTTTAGATGTAAAAAAATATGAAAAAAATGTTATTCAGTTTCAGTTTCAGTTTCAAATTACAAATTGAAACTATTGTGAAATTCTGTTTGAAATGTAAATTTGAAGAAAAATTTATTATATTTCTGCCGTCCTAACTCAGATGATTTGAATGATTAAAACACATTTAAAAGAATTATAAATTAATTCTTTTTATTAAATAAAACGCGTTGCAAGTTGGTAAGCACTACGAGGATACCGTACATTTCAAACGACACCTATGGACCTAATTTTACACTTCTTATCAGCGCCATATTTAAAAATGGCGAGTTCTGATTTGAACAAGCAAACCACTCAAATTCGTTGCATATTTTTCGGTGAATTTCATGATGTGGCAGGTCCTCGGCTCACCTTCCAAATCCCTGATGATTATGTTTCAAAAGATACATTCGTTAATTTACAAAACTACATCATCTGTAAGCCTCAATTACGAGAAAAAATTATCACCATGTACATATTTAGTTTCTGGTATCATAAAATATCATTTGTTCATGTGCATTATTTTTTGTTATAGAAATACATCAGGTCACAAAATAATCGGTTATCCAGTTCATATAAAAAATGAACGATTTCCAAGAAACGAATACATATTCAACTTATGTTTTGTGTGTGAAGAAGGAGCTCGGACTGCACACTACGAACCAGTTGTGAAGAAATTAGCAAATTATTTAATTACTTTGGAGGTATAAATTATAAAACAATGTAATTCATGTGAATAGATATAAATTGTAAGTATTGTTTTTAATTTTAATAGATGGAAAGTGGATTTGTGAGCAAGGAAGCAAATAGAAGTGCACTTAAAAATATTTTAAGACAAATTTTATATAATTTAAATAAAATTGGACATTGCGTAATTCCAATAGGTAACTAAAGCAAAAATTAAATATAAAAATTTATATGTATTTAACAATTTTATTTTTAGATGAAGCAAATACAATTCATTTAAGAGTTGTTGAGATTCATGATGATCCTGTAGATGTACATGATCATCAAGTTCCTGTTTTTACTGTTTCTCGTTCATCTTTTAATCCAGTTCATTGGGATTTAACTACTCAACAAGTAAATACTTTTCTATTAGTAATTTTTTGGAATTGATTATTCATGAAAATTTCTTTATTTATCCACAGATTTTACAATTCATTGATGGTTATAATCATGTAGCTAAAATTGCTGCTGAAACTGATGTAGAAATAAGTTTAGTGAAGGCGTGCATTCAAAACATGGTGTAAGTAACTGAAAAGGTGTATATTTACTCGTTCAACTTGTTCTAATTTTTAATTCATTTATAGGTATTATGGTGTTGTATCTGTGATTCCAATTTTTCAAGTAAGTGAAAAGTATTTTCATGCTTTGTTGACATTTTATTTAATTATTTAGCGTTTTTTTAATTAATTTTTATTTATTTTTTGGTTTCGCTAAACAGTATTCAAATGTGTATACTGTGACCCCGTCAATAAGGCAACTAGCAAGTAATAAATCTCTACAAGATGATTGCATAAAATATGTAGCTATAAGTGGTAAATATTACAAACTCCATCAAATATTTAATACAGTTTAATATTATTATAATATTTATTTAAAACAGAAAGGCATTTGCCAGTGTTTCGCGATATATTTAAACTTTATTGCGCATTGGCACCTGGATCTACAGTCAAAGATGTATGTTCACGTCATAATCCTCACAGCTTAAAAATAGATGAACAGAAATTAATTCAATTTGGTATGATGAAAGGATTAATTCGTCGTCTTCATAAATATCCAATTTTAATTGGAGATGATCAGGGCACTCAAAAACCATTTAAGGCTTATTTTGATGGGTTACATAGTTACGATGAAATTTGTTGTAAAACTGGTGAGTTTTTCTAAGTAATTCTATTCAATATATTATAAACTTATAAAAATATTGTTGCGTTTTATTCTTTTAGGAATGAATTATCAAGAATTAGATGAAAAAGTTGAAAAAGAGCCTGGAAATATATTAATTTGTTGGAAATGAATTAGTTTTTCATTTTATCTTTATTAAATTACTTTTATTTTATATTGGATTTGATTTCTTTAATCTCTGGTTTGTAAATCTCTCCTTTTATTTTTTCTCCAATGAAATAACAGCAATGGCGCTGCTCAGAAAGTTCAAAAATGAAGTTGCTCATGCTCTGTGATGTTCATATTAACTCTCTGGTTTTATATAACAAGCCCTCAAGGAATGACCCAAATTTCTTCCATCTTTCTTAACCCGGAATTCTGGTATGGTATCCTCGAAATTCGAGGTCATTTAATACAATGCCTCGACGTTTTGTCCCTCACGTAATTAACAAGTCTTCAAAGTTTCTCATCTGCTGGTTCATTCTTATTGCACACAATGTAAGTTTTTTTAACTAACTGTAGACAACTGATAAATCATACTTTTTTCTTCCTTTCAACTGCAGACTGTAGAACCAATAGAAACAGGTTTCGATTGTGCAGGAAAATCACCTGGATTTTATGCTGATGATTCGCCGTTAGTTGGTTGTTCGGTAATAATTTGAAAATGTAGTTTATTATTGTTACTGCAGTTAATAGTAGAAGAATTAAACATGAGTTTGTTGTGTGATAATATTGGTTTAAGAAATCAACAGTGAAAACACTTTCACACGACTGCACTTAACCTCTTTACATAAAATTTTATTTAAATGAAGTTTTAGTACTTCGATTAAAAAAAATTATTTTAAATTGATTAAGTTGCAGTGTATATTATTGAGAGCATTGGTAAGATTTGTAGAAAACATCTAAGTGAGATAAAGAGGTCAGTTTTGCAAGCAGCAATAAAAATAAAGGCTTGTAATTATCTTATTATTTTGAAATGGAGAATTTTTTTCCATTTTTAATATTTTTTACATTTTTCTAGAAATTTCTATTGATATGTTGTATCATGCTATCAATGTTATACACAGAATTTTGTTTATCATATTAGGAATGTTGACAGTGATTTTAATCAGTATTATTGGTTATAGACGTCCTTGCTTAGTCAGTGTGATATTTAGTTTTGACTACTTAATTTTCCATTGTTCAATTTGTTCTGAGAAGAACAGTTGGTGATAACATCGCAGCATTAAGACCTTACACTGACACAAAAGGCCATTTGTAATTTAACAAGGATTATTTAGCAATTAATTTGCTGGAAATTAAAACTAATTTATTTATTTAACATTAATTATTTATAATAAATATTTAATGTTGATCACATAATAATAAACTAATTACTGCAAATTTGATTTGAAAAATCAGACATTCATGTACTCTTATATATTTTATAGATATATCATCGTTGTAATACACGAGGACGGAAAGCAACATTCCACTGTCCTGAAGGCACTCTATTTCGACAACAATTTTTAGTGTGCGCACATGCGCGGGAAGTGAACTGTGAATTGAGTACCATGTATTATAGTGTTAATGTTACACCAAAAGAAAAATTAATTCGAGAATTAACAACAAAAGCATCTACAATTACCGAAAACACATTCACAGAAAAAAATTCAGATAACATGGTTGGTAAAGTGGAAAATGATAGTGCTATCAAAAGACAGGAACCTGAACGAAATGTTGTACGAATTATACCATTATCTAAAGAGCCAGCACGAAATCTCTTACAATTAAACAAAACAAGGTTACCATTAGTGGTGGAGCCTGCACTAAATGACAAAAAGATAAACAAAACAAGAATAACAGTGACTGAAAATCCTTTACCAATTGTCTTACAGTTAAATAAAACTAGAATTCCATTGGTAGTAAAACCTTCACAAAAAGTCGTTCCATTTAATAAAACACAAACAAAAGAACAATTTGTTTCAAGTCCTGTCAGTAGCACTGTGAGAAATTCATTAATTAAATTTGCTGTTAAAGAAATTTATTTGATCTCAAATACTCCTATAAATCCATCATGTCCTTTATGTGAGCCATTTTATTTAAAAAATGGCAGTTGTACTCCATGTGTTATTATCAAATGAATTTTATAAACAATGCATTGGATTTATTGCATTTTGTAATTTATGGAATACAGTGCCAAAACTATTAAAAATTATAATTAGTTATGTAAACTTATAGTAATTAATATATTTAAACTTGTTTGTAAAGTATTAATGTTGCTTTTTATTATTTGAGCTAATCTCTTGTAGTTTTATGTAATGCTGTTACAGCAAAATTGTAGCAAAGTGAAGTAAACATTTGCTGAAATAGCAATTTATCATACCTTAATGTAAAAACATGTTGAAAATGTTTAGCCATTTTTTGCTTTATGTTTAAAATTTATATTTGATATGTATATAAATAAATTTTTTGAGAATAATTTAAAATAAAATTATTGCAAATTATCTTACTGAATTTATTTATTATGAAAAAGTTTCGAATTTGACTAAAATTAGAAAATTAGCAGCTTTGATTAAATTTAAAAACAAACAGTTGTTAAATTAATTAAAAATACATTAATATATTGTTGATGACTTTATTTCAATGGACAATAAATTATTTATGTAGTGGACTAATAGTCTTGAATTTATATTATATTACATACTAACATTCTTCTACCTTAAGGTTACATTATAATATTCTACAAAATGCAAATTATTTTTCTTGTATTATTTATGGTGGAGATTGAAACAACAAGAAGATCAACATGTGAATGGATCGGAATGGCACCTTTTTGTTTTAAACATTGCTTGAATTCCACACAAATTTGCTTTAAAAGCAAATCGGGTGATGGTGAAGTGTGCTGGACAGGGAAGAAAGAATTGTGTTGTACTTTAGATGCTGATTGTGTAAAGGAAAAGAAAAAGTGAGTAGGAAACAACCTATTTTTTTCTTCGGTTTAATTTTTAATTTATTTTTTAGTCAAAGCCAATCGAAGTCAGCACATCACTATTTCGAATCTAATAAACCTAATAAATAGTAAATAATTTTTGTAAAATTCTTTGTATTAAGATTTTTTAAAATTTACATTTGATCTAACAAAAAATCCACTGCCATTTATTTAATTTTATTGCATTTTCTCGGCGCCATTAACTTTAAACATTGGAATTTTTAATTTTTTTATTAATTTTTTCTGTACAATCATTTGCATGATCTAGTATTTGCGGTATTTATTTATTGGCAATTTTTTGGCTTATTTGTTTCTCTCAATTAGAAGATACAGTTTGTAGATACTTAAATTTTTCAATCAAAAATCAAGTTTTT
>JAQFZN010002188.1:0-12239 GCA_034687075.1 Geophilus carpophagus | reverse complement strand
TTTGATAAAAATGAAGGAATTAGACTACATCAAATTTGTAGGGGAGGAGCTAAAAAGGAGTCAATATAGTTCCAGAAGTGGTTATAGTTCCGGATATGATGTCAGTCATTCAGGGAAAGGGCTAAAAGGTAGAAGTATAGTCACGGATGGAGGAGCTAAAAGGAGGGTGTATGGTCACTTCCCTGACCATGCGGCCTCCTTAACTACTATTGTGGGCCGTAAATAAAAAAAGTGTCATAATTAATAAAGGCCGTTATAGCAAAATGCCGTATAGCGAGGTATGACTGTATTAGTATTTTTAAAAAATAAATGGTGACAAAATAATTTTGGCTTACATGGATAGATTTTTTTAGTTTCCATAATAGATTATACATTGATTTTATTTGTTTAATTTTCTAAATTTAGCTCTTTGTAGCATGTTAACTTTTTCCTGTACTTCATTATCTGCTATGACTAGAGGTCGCAAACTCCGATCTATTTCAGTTACATTACATTACATTACAAAGAGCCAAAATTTAGGACGTTCTTTGAATTTATTCTGTTTCTGGACGACACTGTGGACATCCACAATAGCAAATTCCTGGTGGGTGTTGAATGATTCCATTTGTGCAATAGATTTGGGCACATACTGGTTCCAGAGGACAATTACATATCACTTTACCTGAAATAATTAAAATAAGCATTACAATTTAAAAAGAAAATCTGAAAAATAAATATTTTACTAAACGAAATGTATAGTGTCTTTAGCAACATGTATATTTCAAAATATGAAATAATTTATTTTAATTATTTCATATTTTAAAAGTTAATTTTTTTTGGAAATTTTAAATTTTTTGATAATTTAAAATATTTGTTTGTTGACAGTTTTCGGAGAAAGTATTTAATTTAAGATTTATTTAAGTTTTTGATGATGTAAGATGTTTTGCATCTTGACAACTTTGAATAGTTTTTAATTTTTGATGCATATAGTCTTTAATTAACACACATCCGCTTTGTTAAGTTTTCGGGAAAGATAAGATACTCTATATTTTTATCGTTATTAATTTTACTTGCTATGTGTTCTACTAATAAGAAAATACGGTTTGATGTGAAGATGTTTACAATTGTAGTACCACTTAATATGCGTTTTGGAAGTACGTACTTCTCTTTATAAACACATTTTACCTAATCCTATATACTGTACAGTATTAGATAAAATGTATTAGATAAAGAATTTTTAGTAGCAAACACATTGATGCACATGATTTTAAGCAGAAATTGTTAATAGTCACTTTTAATCAATAAATATTACAATCAATTTTATTTTTAACTAAACTTTTACTGGTACACAAATTGGACAAGTGCAACATGCTGTTGGTTGATATTTAACATATTTATCTTCACAATTAAGTTCCCCGCATTCTGGAATACACAAACACCTACCATATGCTAGGCCGTACATCATAAGTGTAATCAACAAAACAAGCAACAGAATCTAAAAAATGTACAGGGTTTAAATTAATATATAAATAAAGTATTTGAATAATTGATTAATAAATTAAGAATACATACTTTCATTTCTTCTCTTTTTTATGTAGTAATGAAACTGAATATAAAGAGATTTTCCTAGTTTGCAACTCACAAGTCAGTAGAGCAAGTTAGTACCAGCTGTATGAATCAGGGATAGTTTGCACTTTTTATATATTTCCTGCTTTGTTTCCTCATTTGCATATAATTAATTTCCTTTATAGTATACAAAAGCCATAAAAAACATATAAAGTTTATACAAACATATTTTAAGGCTTTTTATTTAATTTTATATCTTTGCTTTATTTACTAGGTTAGCAATGTCAATACACTTCTAGGGTGGGAAGAGCGTTAATCTTGCTTACATAAACAATGCTACTGAGAATCTACGAAATATTTGTATTATATAACGTTATTTTGTAGAAATTAGAACCCCTGCTCATCAAATTACATTGATTTAAAAGTTTGACAAGATCACACAAGTTGGAAATTAGAAAAAAGAAATTGAATTTTGTACGTTCAATTTTTCTACAAATTTCTATTTTATTAAACTGAAGATGTATTTTTTCTATTGAATTAATGCTTTCTTAGTGAGGTGTGTGACGGCCTTTTGCACACCTGTCCGGAGGCTGTCACATGACATGGATCAACCCCCAGAATCAACAAGGAGGGCCCGTTTTTGGTCAGGTGACTCTCCAACCCTTCTGAACTTCATGCTGAGGCACAGTCAGTCTAGAGTTAGCCCCTTACCAGAGACTGTCTCTGGTCTGTGGTCTAATCAGTGATTGAGACATGCGCAAGATAGACAGTGAAAGTTTCTCCTGGCTGGCTTTGCTGCCAATGAAACCAATTGACTTGAGTTATGCCTAATTAGTCTCATTTATTCGTGTTTGTCCCTTCTAACCACCTAATGTGCTCCAAACACATTAGATGGTCCGAAAGGCAGTTACACACAATAATTGGATAAATTACAAATATATCATTATCTTATGTCATTACAATTTTTTATACGGTCTCACAATTTGGTTTACAAGTTGGACAACCGCAAGTACGAGGTGGTGGACATTCCAGATGATATTCTTGAATACATAGAAGTTTGGGACATGGCAAGCGAGGGCACACAATATCAGGTTTACAAATTACATCAGCATCTACTAAAGCATTTTGTACCATGATTACAATACAGAAAACTTGAAAGATAATCTATTAAAAAATGGATAAATTGATTTTCGTAAGGATTTTGCTTTTAAACACATATATTATACCTTCATTTTGATTTATTTTGTTTGTCAATCAAAATATTTGTAATTATTTTTATGGATATTAATTTTATTTATATATTTCTAAACTGATGTCGAAATGAAAATGTAATAAAGTATTTCCTGCTTATAATTCACTTATTCACATTGTGTAAAATGTGTAAAAATAGCTACAGTACAAACATTTTTTATTCCCGTAGTAAACTACCCTAAAATCGTGGAGAAAAGTCGAGAGTTAAATATAAAATTTAATAATAAAATATTATTGTAAAACTAAATGGTTCGAAACATTGGTCTTATCAAAGCGCGTGTGTAGCTTCACTGCAAATCAGCATGAAAGAAAATTTGTCTGTAATGAGCTAAAAGATTGTTTTTTGCACTTGTAAATTTATTCTTAATTTTAATAAGCAATAGTCAGCGATTATTATTCCCAAATGTGCTATTAAATAAATTTAATCTGTTTTAATTGATAATTCATTTTGAATGTAAAACTGTAGAGCTTCTGCATAAATGCGATGAGCTAGACAAAAAGAATATAAATTATGAAAACCATTGACTATTTTGAATTTGCAAACTGCAAAATAGTTTACAGTGATTGCAATGAAGTTTTAGTTAAATTTCTAATTATTTAATTCTGAGCAAGATGACTGTAATTGGATTTTGAATTGAGTTTTTATTGCGAGAGTTTATTTCAATTTCTACAGAATATGAGTTTGATTGACATAAAACTGAGGGGAAAAAATTAAAAACAACATGTTGTTTTTTAGTTCAATAGTTTCTTCAAGTATATTTTATTACAGAGAAGAAATAATTGCAAATATTTACATTTATTTTCTGCAGTTGGTAAATGAAAAATAAATAATTTTGATTTTATTTATTTATAAAATTATATTTTTACTATATTTTTATATTAGAATTTTTAAAAAATAAATGTTGACAAAATAATTTTGGTTTACATTGATAGATTCTTTTTATTTTCCATAATAGATTATACATTGATTTTATTTGTTTAATTTTCTGAATTTAGCTGTTTATAGCATGTTAACTTTTTCCTGTATTTCATCATCTGCTATGACTAGTGGTCGCAAACCCTGATCTATTTCAGTTAATATGCCCTTACAAACAGCCAAAATTTAGGACATTCTTTGTATTTATTCTATTTCTGGAGGGCACTGTGGACATCCACAATGGCAAATTTCTCGTGGTTGTCGATTGACTCCGTTTGTGCAATAGATATCGGGACATACTGGTTCCAGAGGACAATTACATAACACTTTACCTGAAACAATTAAAATAAGTATTCTAATTTAAAAAGAAAACTTGAAAAAAATTATTTTACTGAATGAAATGTATAGTGTTTTCAGCAATACATAATACTAACTAAGTGTTGATTGCATATGTGAAATAATTTTTTTAATTATTTTATTATTTGAAAATTAATTTTTTTTTCTTTTGAAGTTTTAAATTTTTTGATAATTTTAAATATTTGTTGGCTGACAGTTTTTAGAGAAAGTATTTAATTTATGATTCATTTAAGTTTTTGATGACGTAAGATGTTTTGTATCTTGACAACTTTGAAGAGTTTTTAATTTTTGATAGTCTTTAATACATCCGCTTTGTTAAGTTTTCGGGGAATATAGAATACTCTATATTTTCATCGTTATTAATTTTACTTGTTGTGGGTTCTAGTAATAAGAAAATACTGTTTGATGTGAAGAAGTTTACAATTGTAGTACCACTTAATATGCGTTTTGGAAGTATTGTACACAAATTGGACAAGAGCAACATGCTGAAGGTTGATATTTAACATATCTATCTTCACAATTAAGTTCTCTGCATTCTGGAATACAATCACACTTACCACATGCTAGGCAGTACATCATAATTGTAACCAACAAAACTAGCAACAGAATCTAAAAAATGTACAGAACTTAAATTAATATATTTAAATGAATGATTAATAAATTAAGAATATATACTTTCATGTCTTCTCTTTTTTATGTAATAATGAAACTGAATATACAGAAATTTTCCTAGTTTGCAACTTAGCAGATCAAGTTAGTACGTACTGTTTGAATTTGAATGAATAAATAATAAATAATATCTTGGTGCCTTTTTTTGCCTATTTTGCTTTTTCAGTGCCTATTAGTGCCTATTTTGCATTTTTTTAAAGCCTTTTTTGCCTGCCTATTTGGACTTTTTTTAAAGCCTTTTTTGCCTGCCTATTTGGACTTTTTTTAGTGCCTATTATCCGTACCCTACATATTAAGTATTTAAATAAACTCAATTTATTCTGTTAACCTTAAGCATCTATCTACTAGTTAGGATGATCCAATGCTATTAGTATCGGAGAAATACCATGCAACAACAACATTTGAAATTCTGTTTTCAGAGTGTGTATGCTTGTGTATGCTTGTGTATGCTCGTGTATGCTCGTGTATGCTTGTGTATAGTTGAGATGTAAGTCTGAGTGATAATATAAACCCAAAATATTGTGGTGTAAAACCAAGAAGTGGTGGTGTAAGATTAAGTAATGGTAGTGTAATGATCTTGGCAGTGAAGATATGTAGACAAAGAGAGGTAAACAATAAATGAGTTTAATCACTCTTTATAAATTATTACATGATCTAAGATGTCTTGAAATTGTGATTTACTTATTTCAAACACTCCAATTCTGGTGGCCTTCAATACAGAAAATTAATTTTCTTTATAGTATACAAAAGCCATGAAATATGCTACGTATAAAGTTTATCCGTAACATATTTTATGGCTTTTTTTTTATTATTGAATTTCATATCTTTACTTTATTTAGCAGTGTCAATACACTTCTATTGTGGGAAGAACGTTAATCTTGCTTACATAACTCAATGCTACTTAGAATCTACGAAATATTTCTATTATTTAAAACTTATTTGGTGGAAAATTATTACTTCTGCTCATCAAATTACATTGATTTTAAAGTTTGGCAAGATAACACAAGTAGGAAATTAGAAAAAAGAAATTACATTTTACACGTTAAATTTTTCCACAAATTTCTATTTTATTGCACGTAAGATGTATTTTTTTCTATTGAATTAACTGCTTTCTTAGTGAGGTGCTATGAATTAGAAGAAAATAACATTTATTTTTTTAATTACTTACTTAAATACAGTGAAACTAAATTTTTGTTGTTTTAAATTCTAATTTTATGTACTGCAGTATGTAAATTTCATCTTTGTGAAAAAATGTTGAAATCGAATCGTTGATAATAAATTTAAACCGTTTTATTTTTAATTATTGGATACAGCAAATGGATAACATAACAATATATTAATATCTTATGCCGTTACAATTTTTTATTCGGTCTCACAATCAGGTTCACAAGTTGGACAACCGCAAGTACAAAGTGGTGGATATTCCAAATGATATCCTTGAATACATAGGAGTTGTGGACATGGCAAGCGAGGGCACACAATATCAGGTTTACAAATTACATCAGCATCTACTAAAGCATTTTGTACCATAATTACAATACAGAAAACGTGAAAGATAATCTATTAAGAAATGAATAAATTGATTTTAGTAAGGATTTTGCGTTTAAACTTACATATATTATACCTTCATTCTGGTGTATTTTGTTTGTCAATCAAAATATTTGTAAACATTTTTATGGAAATTGGTTTTATATATATTTCTAAACTGATGTCGAAATTAAAATATAATAAACTATTTCCTGCTCATAATTCACTTATTCATATCTCATATCGTGTAAAAGGTGTAAAAATAGCTACAATACAAACATTTTTTATTCCCGTAGCAAACTACCCTAAAATCGGAGAGAAAAGTCGAGAGTTAAGTATAAAATTTAATAATAAAGTATTACAATATTGTATATAATGTAAATTTGCAAAGAATCAGGGCCAACAAGAGGGGGCAGTCAGAACAAATTCTTAGGGCCCGTGCTACTTGCAAGGTCCAAGTCTGGATACTATAATTTTTTTACAAATCACTATCTAATTGTATTACGTGATTTTGTTGCATATTTTTTTTAAATTTCTCTGTCAGTAATCCTCACATGTAGTATGAGTAATGCTTTAATAACTGTGTACAGGGATCCGGGCCCAAACCCGATCTAAATGCAAATTTTGTTTGTGCATTTTAGCTGTTAAAAGTATTTTCGGTTTCTTTTTATTTGGTCGATTGCTTGCACACGGGGGAGGTGCAAGGGGCTTTTCTTCCTCCAAAAACCTCTTGGAAAAAACAGCTGCTTTAAACGCGAGGCAAACGAATTAGTTCTTGCGCTGCCCGAGCGCTACTTTCGTTTAACCTAACCCTTTCCTGTCATTGGGTTCGGAATTATTATTTTTCCGGGGCCCGGGTTCGCTCTTGGCGGCTCTGCAGACAGTAAGCCAGCACCAGTTGCGAACACAGGGTGGTGGCAATACGGGCAATCGTCCCTCCTGTACAAAGTGAGGTACCATATGCATTCTATTTCATTGAATAGAAGAAATATTTTTACTATTTTTATTTTATTTTCTAATTTTTCAAAGTAAGATTTTTATGATCTTTGATTAATGAAAATGTGTGAAATTTTGTTATTTTTTGGTAATGCTTTTTCCTGGATTAAATCTCTGGATTCGCCTCTGGCTGGCACCTCAACATTTAATCGCAAAAAATTTGAGTGTAAATACAATAAAACACGGCCACTAAATCGTATTATGTTATTTTATTACTTTTAAAATGGAATAACAATTCATAGGAAAAAATTGGCTTAAGTTGCCTTATTCCTCTGAAGAGTGACAAACTGGACAAGAGCAAGGGCAAGGTCCAGTAGGGTATTCAAGATATCCATCACACGTAGTTGGTGGACAATAAAGTTTGCATTCGCATCTTGCTATAGCAGATACGTAACAAACCAGAATAAACATAAGCAAGAGTTGAAAAATTATCTGAGGAATAAAAATAATTAAGTTTATATTGCATGAACATATCATTACTAACCTTCATTTTGGTTTTTAAAAAATGTTTAAAATATTTTTAAGGAAATTGCCATGCACTTGTATATATGTACTGGATATATATTGATAAAACAATAGAATATATTTCCTGCTTAATTTCCTTCCTAGTATTTTTATTTTAATGATATTATGCAAAGCATAATTTGCTATTCAAACAAATTTTTGCTGTTTTTTAATAGCAATGAATAATTAATTGAAATGACATTATTTTTCAAGGTATTGATTTCAAAAATAGTAAAACTCGAGTTAATTCGAGCGTTAATTTGTGTCGCTGACAAAGTCAGCGCCATCCTAAGTCCTTCTGTCCATGACTCATCATATAATACCGAGTCATAATGATTTGAAATGGTTCTGTGGTTCTCAGCCATGGGACTTAAGTTAGTTGAGTGCCATGAGGAGATTTATCGTGAAGACCCGAATAAGTAGGCTTCCTGGGTGTCAAAGCCCGCCAGGAGAGACTCATCTCTCTCTGAACTGCGCACGTCTCAATCTCTGGTCGGACCACAGACCGGAGAACCTCTCTGGTCGGTGTCTGACACACAGTGGGGTTCAAGGGGTTGGAGGGTCACATGATTGGGAGGCGGGGCTTCCTGATTGACCCTGGATGGTGGATCCATGTCACGTTACAGCCTTGGGACAGGTATCCAAAAGGCCGACACAGTATCAATAAGAGAGAATGTATTCTTTTTTCCTGAAATAATTGATGGACTTATAAAAAAATATCCATAAAACTATCCAATTACCGAAGTAAAGGAAATATATCCGTCCAGTCTGTACACCATGCTGCAGGAATGAGAATGAGTGATGCTCTGTAGACTTCTGTAGCCATTTATCAGCAGAAAGCAGTAAAAGTTAAATTTTTAAATTGTGAAATTTATTGTTGGATGAATCCTAATAGGAATGAAATAACATTTCATTTGAAGTCAGGACTAAGTGTTGAAGATTGTCCAGATATAATTAAAAATATATAAATGTAACAGTGATAGACTGTCTAGTGATGGGCAAACTTTTTTAGGAATAGGCGAATAAACAAAAGAAAAAATTTTAGCTGGTCAAAATAATTTATTATAAAATGCAATAAAGACTCAAAGACTACTGATTCTGAGAAGTGAAGTTAAATGTTTATCTGTCAGTCTGTTTCTAATACAACTCTTTCGAAGTTTCATTGAAGAAAACACCTGTTCACATATATAGGATGACATTTCTCCAGCAGGCCGGATAGAATCTCTAGGCAGGCCTCAACTGGCTTGCGGGTCATAGTTTGCCCATTATTGGACTAGACAAATAAATCCTCAGAGCGGGGAGATTTTGGCTAGTTATTTTAGAATTTATACAATAAAATATAATTCAAAAACACACAAAGTTATATTAAACCGTACTACTTTATTTTATTAGCACTGTAACAACAATTCTAACAAAAATATGTTTAATCCTCATAAAGATGACAAACTGGACAGGTGCAAGGGCATGGTCCTTTAGGATACTCAAGATATCCATGACAGTTAATTGGTGGACAATATCGTTTGCACTGACATCTTATTGCTGCCATAGCATGTACAAAATGTACTATAATTAACATAAGGAAAAGTTGGAAAAATACCTAAAGAATAAAAATTAAATATACAACTACATTGAATTTGTTGATATCGTTTCTTACCTTCATTTTTTTCATTTAATGAAACTGTATACGGAATTTTTCGAGTCGCAACCACGGCAGAGCAAGTTAATACTTTTGCATTTTATGTAGTATATTAACAGAGCAGGAAATTTTGTATAGCACTAATGAAAGAACAAAGCAAAAAATTTTCTGCTTAGTTCCTTCATTAGTACTATGTGCATAGCACATTTTTATTGCATTTTTATTGAAATATATATCATTACTTCTAGGGAGGGCAAGAATGTTAATCCTGCTTCATTAACTCATTATGTTATGTAATCCATGAAATATTTGTATGAAAATCTTGTTTAGTAAACAATTAGAACTCATGCTCATGAGATTGACAAGATGACACGGAAACTAGAAGAAAAAATAACATTCTGTACGATTAATTTTCCTCTACGGATGTATTTGCTGTCAATTCAGACAGGATTTCGAGCGAGGTACTATGAAATAGAGGAAAATATTTTTTGCTTAATTAATTTTGTTGCTTTTTAAATTTAAATTTATGTACAATATCGTGAAAAAATATAAATTCGAGTCGTTGACGATAAATTCAAACCGCTTTATTTTAATATTTATAAAGAGTAATTGGAGAACGTATCAATATATCCCTTATACCGTTACAATTTTTTATTCGGTATTAGAATCTGGTTTACAAATTGGACAACCACACGTGCAAGGTTTTGGATTCACCTGATGATATCCTGGTTCACATGGAAGTTTGGGACATTCGTAGCGAGGGCAATCAGTTGGCGGTTTACAAGTGACACTAGCTTCTACGAATGCGTATTGTGCCATAATTACAATACAAAAAACGTGAAAAATAATCTATGAAGAAATTAATAAATTGATTTTAATAAGGGATTTTGCTTTTAAACTTACCTTCATTTTGATGTATTTTGTTTGTCAAACAAAATATTTATGAACATTTTAGGAAATTGTCATTTATATATACTTGTAAATTGATGTCGAAATGAAAAAATAATAGCATATAATTAGCATATTTCCTGCTCATAATTAACTCATTGATGTTGATAAAATGAGTAAAAATAGTTACAAAACAAAATTTTATTGACGTAATAGTAAATTACATTTTTTTCTTCTAATTTAGAAAAGACTGCAAGTTTAAAAACAAATTCAAAATGGCTTTACACAATATTCTCAAGAGTAAAATCACTTTCGTTCGTGTGTATTGTCAGTTACGATACAACCATTTATTTTCTTTTGGTCCGTGCCAATAAAAATATTTCGAAAAGCATTCATACTTATTTGATATTAAAATTCTTCAATTGACTTATCCCATAATTAATGTATGAAACTTCTCGATCTCGAATGCAGGAAAGAATTAATGCCCAAATATTTATTTGATTATGGTAATGTGTGAAATGAGTGGTAACTCACATTTACTAAATCATACTAATTAATTTATTAGTTTTCCAATGGTATAGTAATTTTAAAAGGAATTTTTTGCGTTTATTATACTGCATTATTCATCGCAATCAGCATGACAAACTGGACAAGAACATCGGCAAGGCCCGGTAGGATACACAATGTGCCCATTATCGCACTTAATTGCAGGGCAAAACGGTATGATGCAGTCACAAACTGGTGCAGCGGATAAACAATGTACCAGAATCGACATAAGCAAAAGTTGAAAAAGAATCTAAGGAATAAAAATAATTCAACTTGTACTTAAATAAATAATTTTGTTTCTAATACACAGTACTTTCATTTTGGTGTTGTTGGTTTGTCAAACAAAATGTGTGAAAAAATTTTAGAGAAACTGCTTTTATGTATTTTCCAAGTTTATTTCGAAATAGAAAAAATAATAGAATATAATTAACATTTCCTGTGTAATTAATTCGTTTATATTTTAACGATTTCTATTACTTTTGTAATGCAAGTTTATAGATTTAGATGACCTATTTTTGAAAGGGTTTTATTTGAAAATTAAAACAAAAGTGAACTACAATTGTGTTATAAATTTGACATGTATAAACACGAGTACTCAACAAATTACATCAATTTATTATTGTTATTACTTAATTTTTTAATAGCATAATAATTTTAAATAGATTTTTTGTTATGCTTAATTTGGGTACGGGTAACAAACCGGGCATTCACAAGGACAACGTTGTGAACTTGGAGAAATCTCGGTGTATTCATCACATTCAATGTCTGGACATGCAATGAGGCATTTAGGACATGGTTTGCAAGATGGACATTTACAAGTACAAGGTGGTGGGTTTACGAGGTGGTATCCTGTACCGCACAAGGGTAAGGCACATGGCAACACTGGGCAGAGAGGATTACAAACTTTGATAGCATCGTGTAATTTAAAGTTTACTGCGATCATAATGCACAAAATTTGAAAAGCAGCCTGCAGTATAAAGAAATTAATAAAATTAATTTTTATAGAAAAATTTAGCTTTTAAATTTGTATTTCAAACATACCTTCATTTTGGTGTAGTTTTCTTGTCAAACAAGATATGTGTATAAGTTAGTATATTTTTAAAGGAACTAATTTTATATATTTTTCTAAATTGATTTTGCAATAAATAGTAAATTGAATACACACCGGTAATAGTATTTCCTGTTTAATTAACTCGTTAAGAAATTTAATTATATTTATTTTTATAGATTAGAGAGTTTGCGGTAACCATTTAAACGTTATAATTATAAGTTAAAAAATCATAATTATAACTATAAACCATGAAAAAATTAAAGGATTTGCGACAAAAACTTAAACATTAGGGGCGTTCAATCCAAAACTAAAAGTCACTTTTCTGTCTTTTGTGACTTTTCTCAGCAGGAAAT
>JAQFZN010002187.1:0-12241 GCA_034687075.1 Geophilus carpophagus | reverse complement strand
TCCATATTTTTTTCAACTTATTAAATATTTTCTTTATTGTTCATTTATTATCTTAGCTTAGTTCCATTTTATTATTCCTTTCATTATCAGTTATAGTTAAGCTAATCAGTATTTGGCCATGTGATTCTTGTTTGCACATTTGTAATTAGTATTTAATCCGTATGATTATTTATTTGTTTAACTCTTTGAGTATTTGTTCTAGTCTTATGTAATCATTAGCTTAGTAATAATTGGAGTGCTGTCACCGGTTCGAATGCAATTGCTTCGAACAGCAATAAATTTGAATAAAAAAAATGTTTTTTATTTAATTAGTTTGAATATAATTGTTAAAAAAACAATTGATTCGAAATTGATTCAAAAAAACTAAAACGTTTGATTCGAAATTAAAAAATTTTCAAAAAAAATTGCAATTGGTTCGAACATCTTCCAGTACCGAACTTGATAATTATGCATGCCGCGCACGATGCACTCGATCCAGGAAGAAATAACAAACGTTTCCCAACTAAAAAATTTTAAAAATTTCTAAGACTAGTAGGTCTTCCCGCTCGAGGCACTCAACCGGGAGAAATGACTAACGTTTCCCATTAAATTTTCAAAAATTAAAAAATTTTAATTTTCAAAATAAATTTTTATGCTAAGCAAACTCCAAACAACCTTGTGTTACAATCGCATTTACGTTGCAACTTTGAAAAAATTTTTAAAATTTTTTTGCCGGGAAACGTTTGTTATTTCACCCCGAATCGAGTGCATCGCGCGCGGCATGCGTAATTATCAAGTTCGTTGCTGGAAGATGTTCGAACCAATTGCAATTTTTTTTGAAAATTTTTTAATTTCGATTTATTATTTATTATTTATTAATAATTTCGAACCAATTGCATTCGAAGCAATTGATTTCAAACCGCTGACGCTTCCCCTAATAATTTAGTTGTATTAATTTATTGGCTTAATTAGTATTTATTTGTACGATTAATTTACCTGTAGTTTGTAGTCATTTTTGTATTGTTTATTTTATATTTAGTTTTAGAATGAACTATAGTGTAGCTTTGTTTTGAGAACCATTGTAGTTTATTTTATTTTTTTTTATTCAACACAGCTTTTAGGTTGCCATCACAAAATGGGGGCCTGTCAGGGATATAAATCTATTTGTGTTGAATTTAGATAGTCAGGAATTTTAGAAATCTTAGGAAATTGTAAGGAACTGTTAGGAACTTAAAACTGTTGAATCCCATTAGCTTTTTCCGCATAAAAACTAATCTTGATTTCTCTGAGAATCACTAATTTACTTCAGATCTGATTTCTCAAAGAGAAATATTTTTCAGTTTGCTTTCTCAATGAGAAAACAATTCATAGCTGCATTATTTTCTTAATGAGAAAATCTAGTTTAAAAAATCCAAAATGAGGAGAAAAGCATTTTATTTCCGGTTTAATAATTTATACAGAATATTTACATAGAAGAAACATTTATTTCTCTATAAGAATTTTAACACACACTCTCTGTGAGATTGTGACAATAAATATAACATGGTCTTTAAGAGATTCTAGATTTTGAATTTGGTATTATTTCAATGAGAAATACAATACAATATAATAAATTACTTACATTACTTCTGATTATTTTAGCAATGTCACTTTGTAAATCAGTGTGCTTTGTTTATTGTAGTATTATTTTCTTGTGAGAAAATTTAATACTATTTTACGAGTTAAAAGTTCAAAATTTTCTTCAGTTATTACAGAGCATACCCTAACACTGCAAAATGAAAAATTCATGTCAACCTGCGGCACACTTTTTCAACGATAATGTTGATTCATACATTAATTTTCCGACTGAACCTAACATTGCTCAGCCTTCTACTTCTAATGCCAACTTACATATTGTAGAACCTGTCACTGAAACGAATGTAGAAACAATACCATCTAATGTTTTACTTCCTGCTCCTACTGCACCGCATGTTCTCGTCGAATTACATGATCCTTTGAAGAATGTTCGTAAAGCACGTCAATATCAACATTGTAAACATTATTACTTTGAAAAGTTTACTGATTACTATATTTCATAAATAATAATAAATTTATCATAATTTTAGTTTTTCGATAATAATATGTTTAGTTCCAACACCGGCAAATTTTAGTAATATTGGCAAAACTGCGAAAAACTGTAAATTGTATAATATTTGACTTCTATTATCAGCTTGAAAGTAAGTTCTAGTTCAATTTCTAATAAATACTGACATTGTTCTGTTTTATGTTAAGTGTACAAACCCTATAACAGTTTCACTCTTATTTGAAAATTAACAACAGATTGGGAACGCGTCACCGGTTCGAAATCAATTGCTTCGAATGCAATTCATTAGAAATTAATTATACCAAAATGCAAATTGTTCGAATTCAATTGCTTCGAATGCAATTGGTTCGAAATTATTAATAAATAATTGCAATTGGTTCAAAATTTCGAAATTCGAAATTTCAAAATTATTTATTAAAAAAAAAAATCCAGAGTACCGAACTTGATAATTACGCATGCCGCGCGCGACGCACTCGATCCGGGGAGAAATAACAAACGTTTTCCGGCAAAAAAATTTGAAAATTTTTCTAAGTCTATTAGGTCTTCCCGAGTACGGAAGACCACTACAGCGAATGCCGCGCGCGATGCACTTGACCCGGGGAGCAAAAACAAACGTTTCCCATTAAATTTTCAAAAATTAAAAAATTCAAATTTTTAAAATAAAATTTTACGCTAAGCAAACTCCAAACAACCTAACTCTTCCTGTCACATCTACTTGACATAGAGGACACCGAATAATTCCACCTGACACAAACATGTTGAATGCATTATAATGCCAACCCTGTTAAATTTGATCTGCACATTCATGGCAAACCATGTGTCCACATGGAGTAAATGCCATGTTGTTGTCTCTATCTGCACACACAATGCATGTGTGAGCACGTGCTACTGGTGGCGCAACAATTGTAGCAGCAGGAACTCTGCCACAACCACGTCCTCAACCACGTCCTCCTCCGCGACCACTACCTCGAGGACGTCCTCGAACACGACGTACTCGGGGGAAAGCAGCTGATGGTGCAACAATTGATGCTGCATCAACTGTTGAGTACGAATGCAAGCACTAGTGCGAGCAGGCAGAGAAGCTGCAGGCGGGGTAACAGTCAGCGATACAGGCTGGGTAACAGTAAGCGATGCAGGCTGGGTAACAGTAAGCGATGCAGGCTGGGTAACAGTAAGCGATGCAAGCAGTCCATCATCATTGTCAATTGCAACACCATCTCAAACAACAAAACTGGTTTGAATGAAATCAGAGACTCTGATCAAGTATTCCAACACTGAATATTGCCCGTCTGTTAACAATGCTTGCGCTTCATGATAACTTTTATCAGCAAGCACATGTTTCAGTTTACGCATGCGAGCTACTCTTTTTTTTCAATCTGGCTTGTCCATGTTCTAACCTTGTTGTGAATTCAACTTTGCGCAGATGATCGACAAAATTCCAAGCATTCGGATGCGCAATTGTGATTTTTTTGTCCTAACCACGCATGGAAACTTTCAACATCATTGTTGGTACGACGGGTCAACATGAACACTGAATAGCGCTCGGGAGTAACAATTTGAAACCAGTAACTGTTGATGTAAACTAACAAAGAGTGCATTTGAGGCGATGATAAGTTATGAGATTAAATAAAATTACGAATCGGTTGCAATCCAGCTTGAGCCGAAGCTGCAGGGAGTAAAGCTGATTTAAAAACCGGATCACTGTAATACAAAATACTAAGGCCAAGCTTCTGCACTTTTCTCCAAATTGCCTGCGTGAAATGAAAAAAACAACCACCAATTCGCGACTCAACAAAAGTTGCGGAAATAGCATTTTGCATCGCACGTTCGAAATCTGATACAACAACAACTAGTTGTAAGTTTGGCACAATGCTTCTGATATAACTGAAAAGCAATGTGTAAGCGTTCTGTGTTTTATCAGTCATCAAAGCATACACAACAGGAAAAACATAGTTGAATGCTAAAAAGTGAACAGTGCATAGTTGGTAAAACACATCTGGTACAGCTTTCAAAGTTGCATCAATGTAAATCTCGCTTGTTGATTCGAAATTAGCCAATAAGTCGTTAGCAACAAACATAATAATCAAACCGCCATTAGGAGTATGCAGGGTAGTTTGATAAAATGTCCGCCCATCGCAGGTATTAGCCACGTTTGCAAACAAACCCAATGACTTACTCATTTGCGCAGCAGTATTTGGAACTGGCGGTTGCACACTCCAACGCTGGCATGCTATGGTGCGCTCGATTTGGACAAATGGCACGAGCAATGCACCAAGCGAAAAACGCAGACATTCTTTGCCATAAATATTTCGAAACTGTCCTGTGGTTTCGCGCGCACGACGCTTGCAGTTGTCAATGATTTTCCAGCATTCGATGTCTGATACATCTCTATCGTGATTGTGCGCTGCCAACACATCAACAACTCTCACATTAAGAATAGCTCGACCAGTGCAATTGTTTATGATGCATTTATAAGTTGTATCAAGTCTGGTTTTACACTTGCAATAAATGTAAGTGTTGTGAACTAATAATTTATTATCACCTCTTTGTCCATTCAGAAATTCCATTGCAAATGATAAGTGGTGTGTAATATAGTTGATCATATAGTTGTGATATAGTTGATCAGTTTATATACTACTAATATACAATTGTGTTACAATTGCGTTACAATCGTGTTACAATCGTGTTACAACTTTAAAAAATTTTCAATTTTTTTTGACGGGAAACGTTTGTTTTTGCTCCCCGGGTCAAGTGCATCGTGCGCGGGATGCGTAAGTTCGGTACTCAGGAAGACCAAACGTTCAAACCAAACGTTCAAACCAAATTTTTAGTATTTTTGATTTTCGAATCAATTGTTTTTTTAAACAATTAGATTCAAACAAATTAAATAAAAAACATTACTGTTTTTTATTTAAATTTATTGTTGTTCGAATTAATTGAATTCGAATCTGTGACAGCATCCCAACAAATTGTGGTTTACACCTATCCCTCGATTTACACGGTACTAATTTTTACACGATTTCGCTTTTACATGGTCGATAAATTAAAGAATTTCAAAAAACTGATAAAAATGTATATTCGACTGCATTTTTTACTTTGAGTTATTTTTGAAACTAATTCCTTTGGTAGCACTGGTGGCAACAATAGGGACGGGGATTCCCCATGTTGTAAAATGTATGGGAATCCCGTAGTATGTACATATTATTTCACAACAGTAAAGCTATTTAGTTCAGTAATGCAGTATCATTTTAGCAGCAAAGCTTACATCATTGTGCATTTATGTATTTGAATGTCTACTGGTAAGTTTCCAACATTTATAGTTTTTCTAGCATTTTTATAATTTACGTAAATTTTTTTAGGTTTTATAATGCCAAAAGATTTGAAAGAAAACATGAAAAGAAAAGTTATTTCTTTAAAAACAAAAATTAAAATATTAGATCGTCTACAGAATAGAGAAAGAGTAACAGATGTTGCTAAATTTTACTCTGAAGCCACAATAAGGACAATAAGAAAAAATAAAGATGCCATTAGAAAAGGTGTAGCAGCTGGAACATGCAGCAGTATGAGCACAATTTCATATGTAAGAGATGCTACAATGGAAAATATGGAAAAGGCATTAGTGATATGGATAGAAGACCAAACTCAAAAGCGGATTCCAATTGATACCAATGCTATTACAAATAAGGCTTTAAAGATTTATGAAACACTTAAGAATCAGTCATCGTCAACTGTGTCACATGAAAAGAAGGTATCTTTTTCTGCAAGCCATGATTGGTTCAAGAGATTTAAACAAAGACATTCTTTACATAATCTAAGAATGAAAGGTGAAAGTGCATCTGCTAATTCAGATGCAGCACAACAATTTCCAGCAAAATTTGCTGAAATCATTGCCGTCAACTCCTACACTGCTGACCAAGTCTTCAATGCTGACGAGTCCGGGTTATTCTGGAAAAAAATGCCTGAAAGAACCTATTTAGCTAAAGCTCACAAATCAGCTAGTGGTCATAAGGTAGCAAAAAGTCATATAACAGTTCTTTTTTGTTGCAATGCTTCAGGCAATTATATAATGAAATCATTGGTTATTAACAAATCAAAAACACCACGCTCATTTAAAGGAATAAACATCAAAAACATTCCTGTTTATTGGATGGCTAATAAGAAAGCATGGGCTACTACCATAGCTTTCAACGAATGGTTTCACAACTTGTTTGTTCCGGATGTCAAACATTATTTAAGTAAAAGGGGATTGCCTTTTAAGGCTCTCTTATTAATTGATAATGCACCAGGTCATCCTCAAGATTTACAACACAAAAATGTAGAAGTTGTTTTTTTACCAAAGAATACAACTTCCTTATTACAGCCTTTAGATCAAGGGATAATTTCGACTTTCAAGGCACTGTATATCAAGCAAACCTTCAGGTACATTTTAGAACAAATGGAGAATGATAAATCTCTTACTTTTATTGATGCTTGGAAAAAATTTACAATTTTAGATTGTGTTAAGCATATTACACTCTCATATACCCAGATTAAACAATCAACGCTCAACGCCTGCTGGAAAGCAACATGGCCGAATGCTGTTGAAGATGAGAATGATAGATTATCATTGGAGCATGAATATTTTCAGATCACTGAGTTGGCCCATACTATAGGAGAAGAAGGTTTTGAAGATTTAGCTAAGGCAGATATTGAAGAAAAAATGGCTGATGAAGAACTAAATGAGGATGATTTAGTTAACATGATTCATGAAATGAATAAACATGATGAATACAATAATTCTGATGAAGAGCAATCTGAACCAGTTGCGTTCACAGCAAGAGTCATCAGCGTAGGACTTGAATTAGGAAGAAAATTGAGTAATCATTTTTTTACAATATGACACGAATGTTGAACGAGCTCTCCAATTTGCTTAAATCAATATGAGGAGGTCTATAAAGATTTAGCAAAAAAACCTAGGCAATTGTTGATTTTGGATTTCATTACAAAGTCTTATCAATCGCATCAAGAACTATCAAGTGATGAAAGTGACATTATACCAATCAAGAAGAAAAGACTGATAGTTTATGAAAGTGATGACAGTGATTTAACTTATTATTAATTTTATGTTTTTCAATTTTTTTTAACTTTTGTTTAAAATAAATAAATGGCTGAATTATGCACATTTTAGTGGTTTTTTCGTTTTACACGATTTTACATAGCAAAATCCAAGATTTCGATTTACATGGTTTTGTGCGGAACCTATCTTCAGTGTAAATCGAGGGATAGGTGTATTGTCTTTTTTCTGTCTTATTTATGTTGTGATTTGTTTTAGATGTTTATTTAATACTTATATTTTGATTGTGACAATTTAGGACTCAACCCAAAGAAGACCAACGAATTCATCAAAGTAGACAAGTCCCTAGATACTGCTACTTTTATCCTGATTAATACATCGTTACCTGACTGCATAATCTCCTTATTGTGACTTACTCCAATATTCACTACTTTCATTCTTTTTTATTTTACACTGTATTGTGAGTTTTCCTATTTTGTTATCCTTAGATTAGTTAAATGCAATTAGTTTGTTAACCTGTGATTATTACTTTTTTTATTTTATACTTAGTATTTAGCAAAGATAGCTAATTTATTTGTAATCATTAAGCTAATGAGTATCTAGTCACCTTTAAATTATTATTTAATTATCTCAGGATTATTTTACACTTAATATATTCAGTTATAATTTGTATTCAGGAAAATTAACTTGCATTTGTAGTCATTTTTAGTAGTATTCTTATTTCATATTTAGTCATTATACATAAAATTTGTAGTGCTTAACCTTTTTATTATCTTTTGCTTGTATTGGTTTATCATCTTTATATTGTTATTTTTAATTATCATTTAATTGCATAATTATTATCCTATTATCTGTAGATTAGTAATCATTTCATTATTTTTATTGTTCCATTTTATTATTAAGTTGTGAGTAGAAATAAACTGTTCTCTTGTTTTGAAGCTTTAGTTTATTATTTAGTTTATTACATCAATACTTTAGATTGGCCGATTATCACAAACTATAACCAAATATAAGATAAAAGGCCGTGTTCGAGAAGCTAAGAACATTAAACTACCTATCAGAGATCTATGAGGAAAATCTATAAGTTTAACATTCTCTGATTTAGGTTTTTCTATAACCATTCCAACATGAACAGGTACCTTGATCAATTTATTCACTTGTACCAAATATAACTGAGCAAATTTCTCGATATAAGCATGTTGATGTATGCAAACATCACCAGATACATTTCTCTAAAATTTTACACCAAGTATCTTTGTAACTTGTCCCAAATTAGTTAATTTAAATAAAGAATTTAATAAACTCAAAACCTTATCTTCCATATCTTTATCTTTACAGAACAAAACAATGTCATCTACAGATGCAAATATTAATAAAACACAATTGTTTTCAAACATATATATGCGGTTAAAGCATGGTACTTTTCGAAAACCAATTGATAATAACTTTTTATTCATTTTGGCATACCAGCACCTACCACTCTGATGTAATTTTGATAATTTCCATACTTTATCCATATTATACTTATTTCAATAACTCAATGAAATGTTCATATATACTTCTTCCTTTAAATCCCCATAAAGATAAGCTTTTTTGATGTTTAAAAGCAAATCTTTCTAGCATAAGAGCACTACTAATAAAGCAAAGAGTAATTTTATTAGTACAAAATTGACAACTGGGGAGAGTACTTCTGTGTAGTCTAACTCTAGTATCTGTTTAAAACCTTGTGCAACCAATTGTGCACAATACACGACAATCGCGTTCTGCAGCTTTAGATCTGCTTTGTTCTAAACAGAATAAATGCGACAGGATGAGAGTGGCTGAAAGACGTCAACGAGAAACAGCAGATCAGCGTCAAACACTACTCCGTGCTCCACAATCACAGGATTACAATCGCCTTGCATTCCAGTACAACCCAGCTGACGATTATAGCTCAAGCCTGTGTGTTCTCATTGGCACTATGAGTGAAGTGTGTTCTTATTGCAATGCTCTGAAATTTAATGGAGAGACAAAAAGAATGTGTTACGCTGCAGGAAAAATTAAACTGCCTCATCTTGGAGAGCCACCAAAGCTATTTAAAACTTTGCTTGCTGGATATACCTCTGAATCAAAACATATCTAACATCAAGAAATACAACTCATGCTTCCAAATGACGTCATTCGGCGCAGAAATTGTAACAGCTCAATTCATGCCTACTTTCAAAGTGAAAGGACAAATTTATCATAAAACTGGCTCCCTGCTTCCGTTCCCAGATGGTAAACATAAATTCTTATAAATGTATTTCATTGGTGATGACAATGATGAATTGAATGCATGCTGTGGAATTTATACTGGCATAAAAAGGACTATCATTTACCAACTGCAAGAGCTTCTTTATGAAAAAAATTATTTAGTGCATTTGTTCAAGGCAGCAATTGACATGATGCCATCTGATACACAGAAGATTGTTATTCATGCTGACAAAACGCCTGCTGGAGAACATGTAAGAAGATTCAATGCTCCGACTATAGACGAGGTTGCAATTGTTATAGTCGGAGATCAATTCCAGTCTAGAGATATTGTTCTACATCGGAGAAATGAACAATTGAAAAAAGTTGCAGAAACTCATCGGTGCTATGATGCACTGCAATATCCAATCATTTTCTGGGATGGTGCTGATGGTTATCACTTCAACATTAAGATGATAAATCCAGTCAATGGTGAAGAAACAAATAAAAAGTGCAGCGCAATGAACTATTATTCATACCGATTAATGATTAGACAGAATGAAAGCAATCACATTTTGAAATGCCGTCAATTGTTTCATCAATACATTGTAGATATATATGCAAAAATTGAAACAGAACGTTTACTATTTATCCGTTTGAATCAGACTAAGCTTTGCTCTGAAGAATACATTCATTTGCGAGATGCTGTAGTAAATGATGGTAATATAACTAACATTGGAAGACTAACAATTTTATCATTTTCATATACAGGCAGTCCACGTCACATGCATGAGTATGCACAAGATGTAATTGCATATGTTCGTCATTATGGGCAGCCAGACTTATTTATTACGTTTACATGCAATCCCCAGTTTGGGATGAAATACTACAGCTATTACTTCCTGGGCAATTGCTGGTGGATAGGCATGACATCACAGCACGTGTTTTCAGACAGAAGCTGAAATCACTGATGGATTTTATGGTAAAACATGAAGTGTTTGGGGTCGTGCGCTGCTGGATGTACTCTGTGGAATGACAAAGAAGAGGATTGCCACACGCACATATACTAATATGACTCCAAACCAAAATCACTTCAAATGAAATTCATAATATAATTTGGGCTGTAATACCTGATGTGGACGTCGATAAGGATTTGTATAAAGTTGTAACAAAAAATATGATACATGGACCTTGCGGCACACTGAATCCGAATTCACAATGCAGGATAGACGGAAAATGCTCAAAGCGATATCCTAGAGCATTAGTATCCAACACAGTTACAGGAAACAATGGATATCCTTTATACAGAAGACAATCAGCAGAAGATAGCGATAAATTAGCAACCATACAAATGTGAACAGATGACATTGAAATAGATAACCGGTGGGTTGTTTCATATTCGCCTTTGCTATCAAAAACATACAAAGCACACATAAACGTGGAATACTGTAACTCCGTTAAATCAATCAAATACATTTGTAAGTATGTGAATAAAGGCAGCGACATAGCAGTTTTTGGTGTGCAACCAGAAACAAGTGATAGGAATGCGGTCACACATGTTGATGAAATTGCACAGTATCAGGCTGGAAGACACATAAGCAGCAATGAAGCTGTATGGCAAATTCTTTCATTTCCCATACATGAACGAAGTCTAGCTGTTGCTCACTTAGCAGTACATCTAGAAAATGGACAATGTGTGTATTTTACAGCTGGAAATGAGCAACAAATAGCCATAAACCACCAGCTACAACATTAACTGGTTTCTTTACGTTATGTCAAAATGACACATTTGCGAAGACACTGTTGTATTTGGAAGTGCCTAAATATTACACATGAAATGCAAGTAGAAAATCGTTTGAACGACGCAAACAAAGAGAGCGAGTTGACGGACAACCTGGCATATTCAAAGAAACTACAATAGGCAGGCTGTACACTGTGCATCCCAACCAAGATGAATGCTTTTTTCTTTGCATGCTGTTTGTAAATATACCTGGGCCAACATCTTTCCAGCAATTGAGAATTGTAAACGGCATTACACATGCCACTTTCCGCAGTGCATGTCAAGCTTTGAATTTATTGGAGAACGACCAACACTGGGATGTATGCATTAATGATGCATGTAACACATCTCATCCAAATCAAATCTGTGCATTGTTTGCAATCATATTGACTGCGTGTTCTCTTTCATCTCCAACAGAGTTATTGAAGAAATATAAATCGCACATGGCTGAAGATATTTTTCATCGAATAGACAACATGGATTTCACAACAGAAATATACAACAAAGTGTTAATACTAATTGAAGATTTGTGCTTAGGAATCGCGAACAAAGTTCTCAGTCAATTGGGAATGCCATCACCAAATCGATCTGCTGCTGCTGCTTCATTCAATGTACAATTGCATCGTGAACAACATTACAACACAGGAGATCTTTTGTTGTATGTGCAATCAAATACACCTAAGCTTACGCTTGAGCAAAAAAGCATTTACGATCAAATAATGCAAACTGTCAATAACGAAGTTGGAGGAATCATTTTCTTGGATGCGCCTGGAGGAACTGGTAAAACGTTCATAATTAGATTGATTTCGGCAGCAATTCGATCACAAAGTAATAGAGCCTTAGCTCTTGCGTCGTCCAAAATAGCTGCAACATTGCTACCAAGAGGAAGAACAGCTCATTCTGCTTTGAAATTGCCACTAAACATGCGATTCATTGAAACTCCCACGTGCAACATTTCCAAAGCTTCCGGCATGGGAAAAGTTTTGCAGAAATGAAAACTTATTGTTTGGGATAAATGCACAATGGCACACAAAAAATCACTTAAGGCTCTTAATTGATCATTTATGACCGTCTCTCGCCTGACCGGCAGGTTTGGGCCTGTGGGAAGGGCGAAGGGGACGATGCATAACGAACTGAC
>JAQFZN010002186.1:0-12246 GCA_034687075.1 Geophilus carpophagus | reverse complement strand
TTTTAGTTTTATTTTTTTGTACTTAACACAGAGAAAGTTGCTGAGTAACTCACAACTAATACTACTAAAATATTGCAAAAACAGCCATTTTTCTTCTTCCATTACTATTTTATAACTTACGAGCAATGATTTTCAAAAGAGAGAATAACTGGATACTCCGATGTTTTAAATGCACTATCAGCAATAGCCTCTGCAACTTCCTATAAAAAAAATCAATAAAGAAAAACGAAGAAATTATTTTTTTACAGCCGTATTGGAATTTAATAAAACGTATTCCTACCTTGAAACTTATCTCTGTAACGACTGTATATCCATGTGTAATGATTGGTTCTTCTTCTGAAGTCCTTCCATTCCAACAGTCCAGTTCTATACATCGACAACCTGACAGCAGACTTTGTCGGTACATTTCGACCGAAGATTTGCCTGTCAGTTGATGGCCTACAATAAAAATTCATATGATTTGTAGCAAAATGATCTATGTTATACTCATCAAAAAGAAATTCGTTTTGTAAAAGTTGGGACAGACCGACCAAAAATATCTCAACATGACTCAAAATGATGGACGGGCGAATATTAAAAATGTAATCACCTGTCAAGTAAGTGTTATGAGATGAATTTATGAAGTAATGAGCAAGCGGTTGGTTCATATCAGCATTCAAGTCCACTTTTTCTGGCGCTACTATAGCATTATCATCACTCATTAAATATCTCATAAAACCATCCACGCTTAACAGACCTAAAATAAACAAATACAAATACAGTTTAAGATTAAAGCAATTCGTTATCTCGAAATAAAACATGAGTAATACCATACTTTCATGTCTAAAACCTACAACAGCAAAATTCCAAACATTCTATGCCTAGAACGTATTTTGTGATTAAATGCCGCCATTGAATCAACACCGCAAGAAAAAAATTATTGCAAAAAACGCTTTTCAATTTTCAACTTTTAATGTTGCATTGACAGACATAATTCACATCATATTTCAGGACCTTTTTTTAAAATTTAACTGCCAATAATTGGCCCTTAAAATTTAAATAAGTGTGTGGTTGTTTAATGACTAAAGCTATTCTAATTGTAGACATAAAAATATAGTAATAATAAGTTTTAATTAAAATTTTCTTACCCTTTGCACCTAAACTTTTGTTTGGTTCGTACTGATTAATGATTTCTCTGGCTCTTGGGATCGTAACATATGGATAAAGGATTTCATTCAGTCTTGGATCCCGCTGCTCATGATTAACAAACTGCACTAATTGCTCAGCAATAAGATGATTACTTTTCTTTTTTGCGCCTCCGCATCTTAGAAAATTAATAAAGCGTGTTACTTGATTCGTCAGCTAAACTAAGCAGAATAGCTGACCCCGATATAAATTTTATTTTTTTACTCTTCATATCGATTTATCACCCAGCAAAATAAATAAAATGAATTGTAATATTTAAAATAATTTTCAACTTACAATCTGTCAAAAATTTTTTCCACTTCCTGTCGAACTGTTAAATTCCTATAAAATTTTCGAAAATCTTCAAAGGTAAATTTACTAGGACTGAGATGTTCGGTCTGTTAAAAGATTTTAAAAAATGCACAAATTGATAAAAATTAAATTGAAATTATAATTTTTAATTCATATTTAAATATACTCAATTATTTTTTTATACTTTTGAAGCTGGAAGTCCGGATTGCTCCAGCGCCATCTCGACTCGTTTCTTATCATCACGGTTTTGAGCAAAAATCTTCATGACGCTATAAAGGAAAGAAAACAAATATGATTGATGGCTTACACAAGCATTCATCACTTTTAAAAACTATTGTTACAGATCACGAAGAAAAATATTATTTTCCTTCAATAAAAACAAGAAAAAAATTACGATAAACCTCTCTAAAAAAATACAACCAAACACATTATCTGAGTACATTTATTTTCTATCAATCAATTTATTCTCGCTGTTAAAACAATATTGCCCAAACAAAAACACAATTCCTTACTACCCCTTAAATGTTAGCTATGGAAAGAATAAAGAGTGAAATGGCTGAGCTGAGAGCAAATCAATACTGGAACCAAATCGTTCATGTAACAAGTGCAACATGCGTCTCGGCAGTGCTCATAATATGGCAAACTGAGTGAAATGTGATACTGTGTGGTTGAAATGTTATATTTCCACCGTGATAGGAAGCTACGGCTCATTAAATGTGTCCAGATTTAACAAGATATTGTTTACATCTAAACCTTCATTCACAATTACCCTTACGTGTGGAACCGCAGATTTATATAACTCCTTCGCTCTCCTTTTAATACCAATTTAATTTCGAATAGGTTTAAACTGAGCAACTGCCATTGCAGTAATGAAAAGCTGCTTATTTCCTACCACACTGCTAAAGTCAAGCCAAATAACGAGCTATGCCATTCAACCTACCGACGAAAAATAAAAACATAAAATGGCGAAGGGAAAAAAATTCAAGCTACTTGTTGATTCTAATACAATTTTTGCTTTTAATTTTACCTTCAAAGAATTTTTAATACATGTTTTTTTCTCGAGAAGCTTTTAATTAAATTTTTTTAATTAAAAAAAAAATTATATTCAAAACCTTGTACATTAAAATTTTAATGTTTACCTTCTCCTAAATATTAAAAGACAAATTGATTTTCGAGTCGTTCGAAATATTTATTCCTTTTAAAAAAAATAAATAAATAAAAGTAGAACGAAAATGTATGGAAGCATTGTGCTGAAATATTGACAACATAAAAATATTTATTGCTAGAAAGAAGCTATCAAACGACACAAAATGAAAATAAAAAAATTGATGTTTTACAAACAAAAAAAAAATCTTTTGAAATTATCAGATAAGATATAAAAGTGTGGGTGGTTTTCAGTTTAACCACATTTGTAGAGATAAAGAAAAAATACATTTCAGTGGTAAAAATGTATTAAAAAATATGATTACTATTATTACAAAGAAAAATTCTGTTAATAAAGGTCTGCCAACTGCCATTTATCATTCAAAGTGAAAAAAAACACATCAAATCACCTGGCACTTTTCCAAGATAAAATAAAATTTCCTAAGTGTATAAAACCATAGGACACAAACACAAAGAAACCTAGACACTCTTTTCTTTTCTGCATTCATTGCTATTTTATTAGTGTGCAAATGCTTGTTGGCAGCATTCAGGGTAATCGAAGGGTCAGGTAAGAGGGATTCAACCCATCAATCTTTCCGACTATAAACAAGTAGGTTCGTTGTTAAGATGCGGTATCTAGAAGAAAGGCATCCATCCATTTGCCAACTTCTTTTGCAATGCACTTGCGCACGTCTTTCACCTTATTGAATTACCTTGAGCTTTTTCACCTGTGCTTTATTTCACAACACTGCGGGTAAAATTCCTTCCGTTGCCACTTGTCCAAGTGGTGGTAGCAAACATTACTACAAATCGTTTGTTACAAACGCAGATTCCACACAGGAAGTTGGTGCACCAACTATAAAAATTAAGAGCTGCAGTTGGAGCGTATTTAAAGTTTTCTGACGCATTCGAGAATGAACTGTTGAGTAAACACATTGGTTAATTCCCATGTTTCCGAGTGCAGTAAATCTAAGGAAATTTCAGTGCATTCATTAAAAATCCCCAAATGCAAACCGGATTTTCAAATACCTAAGTGACAAGTTCTCTGTATAAACAAGCGAGTAATATTTACATGGAATTTAAATGGAAAACGCTTTATTTTCTTTATATTCGTACTGAATATATATTCAAAAAGCATTTTACATTTTCTATATTTATATTTCATGTTTAATTCAATTTTTAAATAAAGATAAAGTATAAGTAAAGTGATTATATAATAATGTTATATAAAAGTTTGTTAAGTTGTAATCCGATTAAATTCAATGAAGTGGGTTAAGACAGATGAATATATTAAAAAAATAATAATAATGAGAATGAAGAATTGTGAAATCTGCTTATGAGGTAAGCTATTGAAAATTTCGAACCTGTCAGAATTTAATAGTATTAAAAAAAGATTGTAGTTTTCAAGTGAAGGATTTATTTTCTTGTTAATAGTATTTTATTGTTAGTTCAATACATTGAATTTTTTTTTCAATGACGGATGGGAAAAATAAAAAAGATTAAGTAAGACCAGACGCAAGTTTCCCAGTCGTAGTTTAATACGAAATTGGATATAGATTCAGAAAATTTAAAGTTGCTTAAAAAAGTAAATAGTTACGAAAAAGTAATTGTAGTTACTTTTTAATTCGAGCGAATTTCAAATAAAATAAGATTTACTGGAGAATATTTTTTCGCAAATTCGCAGCGAAAAATTGAATTGAACTAAACTCATTTTTTTGCATGATTAAAATATTCGCACCAATCATGTATAAATTCGCAGGAAGTGGGAACCAAGCTTGACGTAGACAAATGAAAGAGGTCTAGCAGCTTTTATACGGAACGAGATTTCTAAATTCAAAAATTAATTGGATTTGGTGGATTTTAGGAATTTTTTTGAATTTTTTTTTGAATTTTATCGATTTATTATTGGATTTACATTGAAGCATAACATACATCAATGTTTTATTATTATGGAAATATTCTTGCTATATTTTGTATTATTTATTGAATTTTTATAATTTTGTCACAGATTTAATTGCATTTCGTTGGATTTAATTTAATTTATCAGGATTTAGTGAGGTTTATTAATTTTTTCTCAGATTCATTAGTATTTTATGAATTTCAAAAATCATAAACTTCAGGTGGATTTGGACCAATAGCTACTCCCTCGAGGGTATGCTCTCAAAAATATAGCTCAGAAAAGTAAATGTAGTAGAAATAAATAAATTAATTGTGAAAAAAATTAACAAAAATCAATTTCTTTTCTTATATTTTTAAAGACAAATTTTTAACAAAATTAAATTAATTTTTAATTCGTTAAACTTTAAGCTTCCGGGGAGATTAAAACTAATACCGAGTTGCATATATATATTTCAGCAATATTTACGATTATTTTTTAAAAATAAAAATGGAATAACCAAACAAATTAAAGCTACATTTTAAGAGCTAATTTAAATACACTTAGCTATTGTAATGTAACTCTTGAATATACATTTACTCTAAAATCTTGCATTAAATTGTAAGTAAACATATATTATCTTACACTCCCTCAACAGTAAAAGTAAAACTAATGTTGAGAATAAAGCGGAGCGAGTATAAATCAATAATGGCCGCCATGTGTAAACAAGATAATCTCAAACCAGACTAAATTTTGAAAATTAAATGAGAAAATAAAAGCAATTACGGTAAATCCTTATTTACACAAATTTCTTTTACCTATGTACTTAAAATTTTAAAAGCATTATAATGACATAATTAGAAAAGAAAACAAATAATTAATGTATGAATAATATATAATGTCATTATTTAATTTTATTTATAAAAATTAAAAAATATGTATATCTATACATAATTCATCATTTTAATGCACCAGACTTATTTACAATGTTTACAGTCAACAAATTTATGACTTTACTTGGCTATGTAACAAACTAGTTTTATTACCATAAATTGCAAACAATTTTGTTTTTTTTTTAAACATAAAAAATGATGAATTTTACTGACGTCATAGAATTATCTCTATTTTATTCAGTTTCCTTGTGAGTGGGAAGAATGGAGTGAAAAGCTCCAATATCTTTGCTAAAATCTTATGCAAGTTTCAAGTGATTTAAGTAGCACTAGACAGCTGGTTTTGAGTGCACTAATAAAATTGGTATTAAAGGTAAAATGAGAAAAAAATTCTTCTCGAATTTGTTGACAAATAAACATAATTAATTTTTTAAAACTCACCATGTCTTTCAAGGAAGATAAAAGAAGAAAAGATAACAAATGCTGTTTTGATCTGAATAGCCAAAATTGTGTTGTAATTGAGAATGAATAGAAGGAATTAATGAAAGAGAGAAAATTAATTGGAAAAGTAACACGTGTGAAGTAATCGACAACGCAGTTTGTAAATAATGAATTTAGATGGTGAGTAAAAAAAAAAAAAAAAACACCTTTTTCGCTTTAAATCGAATACAAATGTATTTTACTTCTTTTTCCTTTATCTCACAGGAACTAACAAAAAGCAGAAAAATTCAATTTGTCAACTCACATTATTATTATCGTTAACATTATTTAATAAATTTAAAATTTCTCTTCTTTTCAACAACTTAATTATCAAGTACAAGGTCAAAAAAGAGAGTAAGAAAGGTTAAATAATTTCTACAGTGCTATTCTGACCTACCATAACAAATCATTTGTGGAAATGTTTTCACCTAAGCCTACAATTGGCCTAAAGTTAAGACTTGGTAAATTCTAAATTCAGTCATCACTAGATAAAGTTATTAATTATTAATCACTCAAGATTTTGAATTTAAAATTAAAGAATATTTTAAATAATCTCTAAAAACGTTTGAAAAATTTAAATAATTTAATCGTTAATACGCTACCTGTAGGCAACTATTTAGCTCTGTTAACAGTTTCAATGTTACTCTGATAGTTGATATGAAAACCCCTTTTATCCATTTATACTATCTTATCTCCTGCTTAAACATAAAATGTTGATAAGAAATATAATTTGCAAGAATTAATTTTCACAAATTTGTATAAAATGTATCGATTTTCACTTTTAACTGAACCTAGCGCCATTCTAGTGAGGGAATTTTAAACTAGAAAAAAAACTAAACTTATCTATTTTGAAATACAATTTTCCTTTAAAAAAAAATGAAAAATCTAATCCTCAACGTAGCATCGATCAATAAGTAATCAACTTCCATTTGAGTTTGAAATAACTTTTCATGCAAAATGATTAAAAACGAAATAAGAAACACTGATGTTTACAGGTAAGCTAAATTCAAAACGTCTTTTAACTATGAGAACAAAGAACCTGCTTTACTTGTCTTTATTGTGCTTTCATGGTTTTTTTTCTTTATTTAAAAGCAACTAAATCAATAGAAAAGACTGAATAGCTCAAATATCAAATAAAAAAATGCTTCCTGCAGAGATGCTGCGGAAGTTTGCTTCTGCCTTTCACTGCAATCTGCAGTTATGCACTAAGAGAGGAATTTAGGGTGAGAAAATGGTCTTAAGAAATGAGAAAAAAAAATAAATATCGATGTTTCTGTCAGTTTTAATCCAATTAGATTTAATTTAATAATTGAAAAATTATTTTTAAATTATGTTAAGTAAAATCTAATAACATTAAAATAAATCAATGGAAAATTTGCATTATTGCATCAATAAATGCAAATTTTACAAAATAAAAAACTAAAAAATAAGAAAATCAGATATTTTATTTTTAATATTATTTTAATAATTTTAACAAAAACTAAATTGATTATAATTTCAAAAATCTATAATTATTTTTCAACATTTCTTAAATTTGTGATCAAATTTTATAAACTCACTAAAATAAATCAAATTTAAAATAATACGAAAAATCTCAAACTCGTAATTATATTTCTACACTTATTATTACATTACTGTGCTTTAAAATTCATATTCTAATTAAATTACAAGTTTAAATATAATATTCTTTCAGAATTCAGTTTTACAAAACTAATAAACCAACATAAAAAAAATAGTTCAGAATCGATATACAATATTAATGATTACTCAATCAAATTCCCATTAAATCCCAACAATACGATAGAATGTACGCTTTTCAAACAATAATAATCAATTTTCTAAATTCACTATGACCGTAATCGATGGAACTGAAACTCTCTCGAGTTGCAAATTTAATGAAAATCTGAACCCGGTTTTTAAAGCTGATCTCCTCTTTCTAATTTTAGCACTTATCAATACCAGCAATTAAACAACTCTTATTAAATTTTTATCTTTATAAACCTAACCATCTCATCTCTTTATCCTATTCACATACCTAAAACACAAAAAAAGACACCTAGTTTAAGCAATTTTATATCCTTAATGAATAAGTTTGCATTCTGATCGATTCAGCCCAAAATTGATATTTTTTACGAGCTCCACTTATTTTTTTTCCTATTTTTAAATATGGTATATTAAACCTGAGCTTTCCATTAAGGTGAAATAAGTCAATTAAAGATCCAACTTTTCGTCGCCCGGTCACAGACCCAAAAGCTCTTAAAAACAGGAAATGGCAACAACAAACTGCCAATGTGAGTAAATGGCAAAATGCCAAAAGCAAAAGTCAGCCAGCAATGGCAAAACCTTGGTCTGTCTCCATTCTAATTTCCTGACGACAGAAGAAAGAAACAAAAAATAAATAAAAAGACCTTGTCGCCATTAAGGGTTGATTGTAAAAATAAGAAACGTGATCAAAAGGTGGTGGATGGATTATTGACTACTGTACAAATTAAATTTCAAACTTGACGTGAAAAGAAAACATCAGTGGACTGAAAAATTGTTCGCAAAAAAATGTTCTATAACGTCAGGTTTGTCTCAACATAATTCACAGTTGCACGTTTTTTTCGACGATGACAATTCGTTTTCTGCATAGTAAATAGGACAGACAAGAAGTCGCTTTCCATAACCAACTCAGACGTGCGAATAAAAATAGCAGCTATAGAAAAAGAGCAAATTTGTTCATGCAAAAGAACATGTGTAGTAAAACTTTACTTTAAGTCAAACTTTTTTCTTTCCTTTTGTAAAGCAAGATTCAATTTAAAAGCATGTGAAATAAAATTGGTACAGCATAATGGCGCAATTGCATTTGATTATGTTATTGAAATCATTGAATTAATAACTATTTACTTGTCGGTTTTAATCCTTGCAAGATAAACAACTTTATTTTTGAATAATGTAAGCAGTTTTCTTTTCATGTTGTTTAATTTTAAATTTTGATAAATGTTTAAGTGCTTGAATCGATTTGTTGTTGCAAGAGTTTAAAGGTTCATTAACGAGTGGAATGTGTCTGAGAATCATTTAATTCCCGGTTGAAATGTTACACAAATTGTTACTGCCATTATTAGTATTATTGTTATTATTATCTATTCTGATTTGAATTTAAACATGCTATTATTCTCATTGTACAAAGAAAATGCTTTCAGTTATTTAGTTTTCAATAAGCTCTGCTTCGTTTCTGTTTTAAAGAAGCAAACAATTTGTATCTATAATGTTTACATAAAATTTTAAACTGATTTACAGTTCATAAATAATTTATTTTATTTAATAAAAGTTATAGAATTAATTTTTGTAAAAATATAGTTTTCCGCTCTTTATTGACATTCCCATTTGAATGACAATATACTAGATAATTATAACTCGCATAGAAATAGCGAGTGAAGTGTCATTATTCTAACAGTGACATCGTATAATGAATTTAGTGACAGTTTTCTTGCATTTTTTCGCAAAATAACAATTATTCGCAATACTAACACGCCCACTTTTGTGATAAAGGGTTTGATCAAATACATGTCACTCGAGTGAGAGAGAACTGTATTTACTATACACATCATTGCTAATTGTTATGTTCTTGTTTGTTCGTGACTGTTTTCAGTTTTGTTTTATATAGATGGCAGAAACTGTGTAGGAGTTAAGTTCCTTTTATGATTTATGTGGTCTCTTTTATTAGAGGTTATCATTTTTATTGTTTTTCTTCAGTCTTCTGTTCGACTCCCAAGAAATCCACAGAAATAAAACTCTTCACTTCAACTGAATAGATGAAACATTTAGCTCTGTTTTATTTTTTAATGTCTGTGATATGTGCTGTTTAGGATTGCTTTTTACATCTTTGTAGGGACCCAGTTGTGATTGGCTATTTGGGATTTTTCAACCTTTTACACAGAAGCTGTCAAGCTTTTATTTAAGGAGATACTTCAACCAGCGATTTCTAATTCTTGTTTATTTTTTTTTCCCCGTTTTAAGTTATTTTCTTTTTTAAGTCATTGGAATTGTTGTGTCTTTTTTCAGAATGAAAATCAGATGACTTTCAGTTTATTATTCTTTTTCTGTGTGATGGAGATGAGATTTATTCTGTGACAGAGTTTTCCAATTCTAAATTGCTTAGTTGTTATTATTATTGCTCTTCATATACATTCTTTCAAATATATGTACCGAAATGTACAATAAGATGAGTCTCGTAACTCTAATGGCTGTCATTTTTTAAATGCATCACCTCGCCTTGAACCATATTAAGCTGCACGCCCAATGAAATATGCTCATACCAATCAGATGACTGTCATGTCAGCTCCCATAAAACAAATTTATAGCCAATATTTTACTATTCTTAACTGATAAAAATTTTATTTTTATTTCTCAATTTTATTTATCAGACATTTAATAAAATGATTCGAAAATTCACTTTATTGTTCCTTTAAAAATTGTTGTGCTTTGTTTCAGTTTTGCAACAGATCACCACATCAACTACTGTAAATGGCAAAATGCCCAGCAATATAATTGTTACGAGGCAGTTTCCCTATTCTAATGGCCCACATAATGCTCCTGTACATTGTTATGTATATTTTTGTGCAAATCAAAACACTTTCAGCCTTCAACCTCCATTTTAATACTTGTTCATAAAAATATAGTGTCCATCACCAAAACTTGGCCAGACATCAATTTGTAATAGCCCATTTTTGCTGTCTACGCATATACACTGTCCTTCAGCTTCAATCCAACTATTTTTATAAAAGCAGCCAATAAAAATAGAGGAGGAAAAAAAACCCATTTAACTTGGCGGATCTTGAAAATCATATCATTAAACTCGGGCTCAAATTACACTTTTAAGTTCTACAAAATCTTGATATTTTTTGAAAGAATAAAAAAATATGAAACCAAGAAGAAGAGGTTTTTTTATTTCCGTACAAAGTAGTCTTCAATTGTGATGTACAAATCTCAGCAGCATTTCCATTTCACATGTTAAAAAATAAAATTTTATATAAGAAAAATTTCGAAAGAAAAAACGTTTCTGCTTTTTTTTGTATATTTAACGAGTGGAATAAAAGAGAGAACAAGAAATCAAATTGACGCCATTTTTTTCTACATAATATCCACAATGAAAAGTTTTATTATTACTATTCCACACTGAACATTAAATAAGAACATAAAATTTACCTTTTAACAAGAAAATAATTTTAGTTCTATTTAACATTTTTTTTAAAAAAATTATTTTAAAATTTTTTAAAATTATAATCAGAAATTCATCAAAAAGAGCACTCAAACTGATCGTGCGTTGTCAAATGATGAAACATGTGAAAGTCAAGATCAATAATCGTTTGCAAACTTGAAAACAAAACCATCTTCACACAAAACCCCAAATATGTAAGAGTGAAACCTCAAGACGACTCTCACGTTACTCGGCAGCCGTCTTTTGCTCCTACCGATATGTGAAACAAAAGGAAATAAAACCTCACCCTTGTGATTTATTCTAGCATGCCTAAGCCAAAATCATTTCTGAGCTGACGTTTGGGAGTAATGTGTCTTCAAGCAGAAATGCAATGTCCGTTCACATTCACCAAATATTCCCAATCTCGTGAGAAACATGCCAAGAATCCGCACTTTCTTTTGTTTCAAACAACATAAATCCGAGTAAATAATGACATAAGGCGAAACAATCTAAGCCTTCTTCTTAACCTCAAGTATCGACAAAATATTTTTGCATCACATCACGTGATTTCAGCAAATTGATATAAATTTTATGTTTCTTTCTCATCAAATTGTCGAAATATTATTATTCAATTTTTATATTAAATTGCATTCAACTTCAAAGTTAGCTTTAAAATGGATTCAATTTTTTCTTTGGTTAAAATGTCTAAAATCGAATTTCTCTCAGTTGAATGCAAAGTAGTGCAATTACTAAATTTGCACGCAGAGCGTTACACGGATAAATCAACTTGTATTTTTTGCCCTCGATGCTTCAACGATAGATCAAACACACAACAACCTGAAATTAAACCAATCGGAAAGTGGTAGAATTCCGTTACGGATAATCGCCGATAAATCCCCAAGGGTATTGTGGTTCAGTCACTACGGATTAACTTGGTGGTATCTGGATAAATTGCTGCGAGTTGATGACAGATGCAACAAATTAGAAACTACACAGTTTGAGCAGACTTAGATCGTTACTTAACTGATTGATAAGTTTAGTGACGTTGCAATAAATATTATTAACTCATAGTTTATCAAGAGATTGATCCGTGTAGATAGCCTACAAACATTTACCAAAATATTGGTTGGACTTCCATTGAAAAGTAGAACTAGAATTTTTAATTTAGAAAAGAAAATTAGTTTACTTTTTCAGTAAAGATT
>JAQFZN010002185.1:0-12253 GCA_034687075.1 Geophilus carpophagus | reverse complement strand
TTACAAACCATTTAAACCATGGTTTACAAACCATTTAAACCGGTTTGTATTTGGTTTGGTTTGATTTGGTTTGGTTTCAAAAGGAAACCGAACAAAACCGAACCAAACCAGACCATGACCAGGTGTGGGGGTCGTTAGGTCAGTTGACGACCTTGGGATGTGTGTCCAAAAAGCCATCACACATGTACACGCATTTGGGCAAGGTATTTGGGTACTTTAATAATGACTTTTTTTACTTCCGCTTTGGTGCACAGTTTTTCTTTAGCTACAATTTTCATCAAACGCTCTTTATACGACCAAAAAAATACTGTATTCACAGTAATTTGCTTTATGGTTTTTCACTTTACAGCCAACTTTTCTGGGATGTATCTAGGCCGTAAAGCAAGGTATGAGTGTACAATATTGTAGATTCAATTGGTGTTAAATTCAGAAAAATTTATGACCTAAACTCTGTACCAGCATCTATTTTTTTTACAAAAAAGTACTGATATTACTTAATTGAAATTATTAAAGTCATTCTTAATTTTAAACAATAGCAAACATGAATAAATCTGAAGCCTGGAAATTCTATAAAAGAATTAATAAAGACTCTGCTAAGTGCAAAAAATGCAACAAAATAATAAGCTGCAAAGGATCAAATACTACTGGATTAAAGCAACACGTAAATAGCTTTCACCCTGAAGATGGAGGTGCTCCAAAACAAGTTATGCCAGCATCTGTTGATAATGATAGTCCAAGATCAAGTAAGATGGCAAAATCAAGTTACATGCAGCTGTCTGTACTGAAGTACATGTCTCACCAAAATTTAAAAGAAATTGTAGCTCGATTGGCAGCTACTGATGGCTTTTCAATACACGGTATCTGCAACAGTGTATTTATTTGCCAGACTTTGTCTGAAAAGGGAATGCATTTGTCTAAAGGTAAACACGTCATGAAGCTGGTGCACGATTTTTTTGAGCTGGTAAAAAAGAACATTATAACAATTATTCAGTCATTAAAATCTAATGGCATTAAATTCAACCTTACACTAGACGAATGGACCAACATTAAGAACTGCCGTTACATTAATGTAAATTTACATGGAAATGACATTGTTTTTAACTTGGGTCTGGTAAAAATAGAAGGAAGCTGTACTGCCAGTGTTGCTAATGATATGGTGTGCCAAAAAATTCTGAAGTTTCAACTGAATCTGTCAACGGACATTGTAGCTGCTACAACAGACGGGGCAGCTGTTATGGTCAAGTTTGGCAAAATTTCATCATTTATACATCAAAAATGTTATAATCATGGCTTGCATTTGGCAGTAGTAGATGTCATATACAAGGGCATCGAAGGACAACCTGACAATTTTATTGAAGAATCTGATTTTGACAAATATTCCTGCTCTAGTGATGATGATGATAATGACAATGATGATGATGACAATGATGATCAAACAATAGTAATTCTTAATCTTCCCCAGATGCGTGCAGACTTAAAAATTGCTGTGAATGCTGTCCGGAAAATTGTGAAAATGTTTAAATCATCCCAACTAAAAAACTCCATTCTACAAAGATATATTAAGGCTGAACATAGTAAAGAGCTCAATCTTCTGTTAGATTGTCGGATGAGGTAGAGCAGCATTGAAACAATGCTTGAAAAATTTTTAAAAATTCAGCCTTGTGTAATGAAAGCCTTGGATGATTTAAATATAAGTCAATCTTTAAAACATAAAAATACGCACATAATTTAACAAATTCAAAAAGCATTGCAGCCATTGAAACTTGCTGTTCAAGCCTTTAAGCCTGGTTTTCATGTGCGCGGGCTGGTGACAAGAGCGGGCGATTTTTAAACAAAGTGGAAAATATGTTTAGGCCTTGCGATTAGGCTTTTAACATATGCCCGCCTGTGTTCATTTTCATGTGGACCGGCTTTTTTATTTAGGTTAGGCTAGCAATAATTTTACAATTATTGCTTCTTTATGAGAATAAAGAAAAATATAAAAAAAACAATTTATCTTTTTTTTTCTGTTTTGATGCAGCTATTTTTGGCGATGCACCTTTTTTGGCTTTGCAGCTGCAGAAATTGAAGCACATGTGGTCATAGTAAACTTCAAGTCTGAAAATGTTGCCATCTTGGAAACAGGCTAGGCCTCTGATTGGCTGGCCCGGCATGATGATATGCGATTTTTGAAGCGGGCGATAGTGCAAAGCTAGTGTTAATTGAGGCACGCGGGTAACAATCACCCACCTCAGCTTCTGCTTTCGCACACATAAAAAAAGTAGAGCACAAAATCAAAAGCGGATGATTTTACCCACTTTAATCAAAAATTGCCCGCTTTGGTCCCCTACCCGCGCACATGAAAACCAGGCTTTAGTCGAAGAGATGCAACTTTAATAACAAGCGAGGGAATTTTGAAATTTGTGTATCTAACACTTGAATGCCAAAACAACATTTTTGCACTTGAGCTTTTGAATGCTGTAAAGAAAAGAATAAATAAACACCGAAACAAAGATTTGGTCAGCTTGTTGCTGTTCCTGAAAAATCCTGCCAGTATGAATAGAGATGAAAATTTACCCATCTCTTCAAAAGCAGCAATTTCTAAAATTGCTAAAGAACTGCATGAACGATTATTTTGCACCACAGAAATAACAACAGTTGAGCTTGAGCAGGACCTTGTCTATGAAATATTGGATAAAGAGATTAAAAAACTGATTCTTTTAATTTAAAAACTCCATTGAAGAATGCTATAAAAATGGTGGCAAAAACACCTGTACCAAATGAGCCAACAAAGACCATCCAACAAGAATTAAATTTGTATGCTGAAAGTGGAAAACTGAGTGAAAACTTATGACTACTGCAAGAGTCCCTCAAGACAGTGCAGCCAACATCAACTGAAAGTGAGGGACACTCTACCGAATACTGAATTTGCAGAATACCGAATACAGTAGAACTTCAATTAACCGTTGCTCGATTAACTGTCAGTTTCTATTATCTGTCATCATACTTATGATGGCGGAAGTAGTGACTAATTGTTGGTAGAACTTACATGTAGACCTAAAAAAGTATATAAGGCCTAATTTTTTTGATTTTATTGCTGTTGAATTTTTTAAAAGTAAAGAAAAGTTGCACAGAAAGCTCGAGCCTCAATGACACAGGAGATCATAAATTATTTTCAAGTAGGGTAACAAATTTAAAAATTTCTATTATCCGACTTATTTGGTTATCTGTCACAGCCCTGGTCCCGACAGTGACGATTAATCAAAGTTCTACTGTACCGAATATAGCACTGAATATTAATCTCACCGAATACCAAATACCAAATATTTAAATTTGCTGAATACTGAATACCGAATACTGTGCCAAATACCTGAATATCAACTGAATGCCACATAAACTTACAATTTTTTTACTAAAATACATACAAACATCAAAAAAACTTATACAACTGTTCAAAGTTAAACCGTTTAACTATTCTGAATAAAAATTAAAGTGGTTTAACTTAAACCAATTCAATTGGCAACTACTGCCAGATATCCAAGCCAAATATTCGGCCACCGAATAGTGCCATTGGATATTTGGCCAAATACCAAATAGTTAAATTTTTGCCGAATAATGCCAAGTACCGAATGTTCACCAAACATTCGGCCCATGACTAAATTTATATGAAATGACATTTTGAAAGACAACACCGGAAACTTGATACACCAGATACATCTACATACAAACTTTCAAGATTACCCTTTGGATTTAAGTTGCAGTCTATTCTTATTAGCAGCTGCTTTTTGTGAAAAAAAACTTACCTTACTTTATTTGATGCTATCAACAAAAACATGTATGTAGGAGATATTTTTACACAAATAAAACAAATATACACTGAGATGAAGCACCTAACAGTGAAAATACAATTGCCAATGAAGAAATGGATGACAAACTCTACACCTTTGCATCGACACTGGGAAACCACAAAAGAAGATGTGCAAATGAAAGGAAAGGTGCTAGGATTGGATTGGAATCAACAAAGCAATGTCATTCCCTCTAATAACACTGAAATACAGGAACCTCATACGAAACAAAGTCTGTTGCATACAACTGCCAAACTATGTGACTTACTAGGACTTCTAACACCAGCCACTGACATAAGCAAAAACCTATTTTAAGAAACATGGAAAAGAGGTCTCCAATGGGATTACATAGTACTGACAGACTTAGGAAAAAAGTGGGTAAACTGGATCACTGAATTAAAACACATTCCTAGAATACACACACCAAGATGGATAGGAACATGACATACCAAACCCCAATACATCTAAATACACATTTTCTGTGATGCCAGTGAACAGGCCTGTGGAGCAGCACTATATGTTAGATGCACAAAAGATATCCACAAAAATATCCACACCACATGCAATCTAATGATGAGCAAAAGCGGACTTGCACCAAAAAAACAATTATCATACCACGACTAAAATTATTAGCAGCACTCATTGGCACAAGACTCTGTTGCTACTTTAAAAAGGAAGTAAACATTAACATTACAAAAGCAACAATAAGAACAGATTTGATGGTAACGCTACACTGGATACAGGGAGACACATCAAAATGGAAAATGTTTGTAGCCTATTGAGTAACAGAAATACACAATAGCACCAACCCTAGCAGATATCAACACTGTGCTGGCAAAAACAATCCAGCTGATTTCTTAACATATGTTCCAATCCTTCGGTGAACAGAAAGAAAACAAAACTTGATGGAATGGACCTGAGTGGATAATCAAAAATGAATCTAATTTGCCCAAAAGAAAATTCCGAAATATTCCGGAATTTCATAGAAGAATTAAAATAAATTTAAAAAAAAAGAAAATAAATTATTCCTTAACAACTTATTAAACACTTTCTTAAATCATTTGACGTACAAAAAACACAAAATGGTAAACCGTCACAAGCAATTATTCTAGCTGTTACGGCAGATTTGATGTTGATGTTGATTTTTCTGGTTTTGCTCTCATCATTATCGCTACTGTTAGATGTAGTAGGTGTCGCGTTTTTATACATTTTTTGCTTGTGCAAGACCCTGTTATGTTTAGAATGAAGATATCTGTGCATGGGAGTTGTACATCCATCCAATATCTTTAAAATTTGCTTGCATTGCATACATTTCACCACCTGATTTGTTTTTCCTCTTAGGAAATATTTCCACAGTGAATTTGATGAGTTCTCTTTTAAAATATCTATAAAAATTAAGATAGATCTGCCATACTTGGTATTTAAAAAATAATAATTTCATGTACAAAATTTTTAAAATCTAAAACTGATATAAATGACTTACTTTTAAAACTGACCAAATAAACAACTGCACTGGGGACTACAATTTATTTTCTTAATGTTGATAAATATGAAAAAAAAATTATGCATTGGCAGACTTGCAGTAGCCTACTTAGATTTGATTATTTTGAAAATATTCAAGTATATATACAGTTATATTTACGTAAATGACGTACATACATTTATAGGAAATCATATATAAAATGGAGACCCAAAGGTTAAATTGACTACGGTGACAGAAGCCGGTTATGAATTTAATAAACTTAATGACATTTTAAAGAAAAAGATAAAATAGATTTAAAAAATGTGTTTTGTGTAGTCAAAATTCCAGCCAGTAAAAGTTCTTCCAAATTTAAAAAATCAGAAATTTACCATTTTGAACTTCGGATTTTTTAAACTTTAAAAAAGGACAGATTTCGGAATTTTGGAATCTGGAAATCTGGTTTGGTAAACCTTTATTTACCGCAGCCTTTGTGATAATATGATTACCATATTCGGCTATTAGTCAAGTGCCAAAGGGTACAGGACCTGTCGGGAGATCCCGACAAGCCTGTATCCAGTGGGCGAGACTGGCTTTCCTCAGGCTAGCATCTGGTGGCTCGTGAGGGCCTCAGATGGTGTTACCTGGTTGATGATCAGCATCAGACTCACTCTGTCTTGCAGAGTGCGCATCAAAAGGAGGGGCCAATCAGGGAGGCACCCTGATTGGACCACTACCCTTAGCCTTGGGGCTTCTCTCTACCCCTTGTGACCCCCATTATGCCGTGGGGCATGGTAGGCGGTCACAGATTTATAATGATTAAGTTTATTATTATGATTATTGTTATTATTAATGAAAAGATAATTAATGTTAAACCCTTATGATTTGTACCCTGATCTTATTGTGTAATGATTGCATTGTCTGGAACCAAGGCGCGTGCCAGATGCAAGCTTTAATTAAGATGTCGGTATATTGTTTAATGACGTAGTGTCTAGACCATAAGAGAGTATATATGTATGATTTTAAAATGATCTGTTCACTTTTGTTGTACCCTCAGTTGATATCAGTAATCACTGTTGTAATAACATTTCTTCTTGTATGAGCAAAGCTGCTCAAGGTTTATCCAGTAATAAACCAGTATTTATTATTCAAACATTTATCCAGTGTCTGAGCTAAGTAATTATCACCTCACATGGTAGCAGAGGATGGTTCCTGCTCCAAAAGTGTGAAGAAATAGAAGAAGAATAACAAGAAGAACCCAGGATTTAATGAAATAAGGAATACACAAGAAGCAAGATTGGCTTTACTTCCTTAGCAGACGAGTAAAAATTCCAGAGCAATTTTTCAAAACAACTTAAAGAAATACTACGAGTGGAGAAGGCAACGAGCACTTTGGACCACAACAAAGAGTGGAGAAAATAACGGACATTTTCGGACCATAACAAAGAAATAACGAGGTAAAAACGAGTGGAAAACATTGAAAAATTCCCAAAAACAATTTAATGATGTACGACTATGAAGAGAAACGATCTCACACAATTCCTATGTTAAAAGACAATAACTACATGAACTGGAGTGCGTTCATGGAAGCGTATCTCGAAAGAAAAGATGTTTTCGAGTTAGCCATAGAAAAGCTTAAACCCGTGGAACCACAAGATGCAACTGCTGCGGATTACAATGATAAAATGAAAATATATAAGGAATGGAAAAATGCGAACTCGAAAGCTCGCTGGTATATTATTGAATACCTTTCACCTGCAAAAAGAAATTTATACAAAACTGAAAAAGTTGCAAGTAAAAGGACTAAAAAAGGATTTTATGAGCTGCAAAGAAACTTTTAGTTTTCTCAAACTCAGTTTAAATGAAGCCCGCCAAGGCTTGATGATAGCGGAGACCAATCACAGGACAGATGGACCCATGATTTACAACTAATCACGCGCATCCAAGGCATTAGTAGTGAACCACACTTCAACGATGGCGGACGCAAGAAAATTGTGCTACAACTGTGGGAGCTGTGATCATATGAAACCTCAATGTACACTCGGAGTTAAATGCTTTGAATGTAATGAATTCGGCCACATGAGTAAGGATTGCAAAAACAAGAAAAAAGTTAATGAAAATGACTCAAAAATAAAGAAAACAGGAGCAGTCCCGAAAAAACAGTATGGCGGCCAAAGGAAATATAGCGATCAACGCGGTGCTAAGAAAGCAGAAACGAAGCGATCGGCGCTTACTACTGATGATTATAATCCAATCGAGGAATATTGGGATAAAGATTGGCCCGAGAATAATGAATCAAAACGAAATGTGAGTAATGAACTTGATTTTATTGATAAAATTATTGATAAAGAAAACACGACATCGTATGAACGATATATCGAAACCACGTGCTCAAACCTAAAAATTACAAAATTTATGACTGAACCAATTGATAATAAGGATCCAATGCGAATTATTAAAATAATCGAGCTGGAAGACGGATTAAAAAAGATTATATTCGCGGACGGCAATTGGAAATATGAGCAGGACAAAACTTTATTTTATAATGATAAATATAAATTTAATGAAAATATATATAGGCTTGAACAAGTGAGCGACATGATCAGCTACAAACAAGAATGCCTACTTGAAGAATTAAGGAATAATGATGCCTCGCCCAAAATGGAAAATTGGGACGACCATGATGATTTTAAAATTAATATTTTAAAAGACATAAGGATTGAAAATGAAGAAATACAAACAAAGTTTGTACAACAAAATGAAGAAATAATTTCTACTAATGAAGAAAAAATTATGAAAAGAAATAAAAAGGAAGAAACGATCTCCCTGAATGAAATAAAAACTGATGAAACAATTTCCACAAGCCTGATGAAGGACAAAGAAATTAAAAAGCAACGAGCTGAATTTATTCCTAAAAAGAATAAAGAAGTTGAAGAATTTAATGAAGAATTCGAGGATGAATTCAGGGATGAATTATGCAAGGAAATAAAAGTTGAAATTCCACAGCATAAAACGAATGAAACTAAAAACAGGAAAGCTATAATTGAAGTTGGATTTAGGCAGAATAGGAAACCTGTCTACATTGTACGAGGTGGCAAACAAATTGAATATGAAATAATGAATGACCAAGATGAATTGATCACAATAAGGATGAATGAATTACGATACACGAAGAACATTCGTAATGAAAGTCAGCGATTAAAAGGAATAATACGTTGCGACGGCATTAATTCAGGAATAAGCAGAATTAGACTTCATGAAGCTTAAGCTGATGATAGGGAAAGATACAAGGATCTACCCTCCCAAAAGGAAAGTTCTTTAACAGATGATGATAAGGAAGAAGAAAAATTATGTTACCACGATGAAGAATGTACTTGTTCTTTATGTGAAAATTATTGTTTAAGTAAATTAAATAAAATAAATAAAGGCAAAAAGGAAGTTGCCCTGGTTGTGCAACAGGAAGAACAACGCGACACCAAGGAGGATCAAAACAATAAGCCAGATGATGATGACAACAATGATGACGGTTCCAATGAGGATAACACCGAGAGTGACTCCACAGATGATGAAGACAACACGCCTAACAGCAATTGTAGGGTAGGAAATAAGTTTACTAGCTCTTTATCAAATGATGATTATAACAATTTCAATGTTAATAAAGTTAGGGACAATTCTAATATATTACATGTTAAGTGGAATGTGGACTCTGGGGCCACAAACCATATTACTAACAGATTAGATTTAGTAAGGAACTTAGTCAAATCAAAGAAATTAATACACACTGCTGGAGAACCAGTATTTACCCAAGGAATGGGAAATCTTGTATTAAAGCATGAAAATGAAATAACAGATCTCAATAAGATATTAGTTGTAACTAAATGCAATGAAAATTTAATGTCAGTACCTAAGATTACAAAAAGAGATCATATTTGTATATTCTTTGAGAATGAAGTATTCATTGTGCATAAAAATGACTGCCACATTGAAATATACAATTACCTAATGAAGGGAAATAGGGAAGCTAATAAATATTTAGTGGATACCCATATTGAATTAAATGATGAACATGCACAAATAGCTATTGATGACTTAAATTTACTGCACTCAAGGATGGGGTGTATAAATTTAAAAAGATTACAAATGAAGAAAGAAAAAACAATTGTTAAAGGATTAGACAAATTAGATTTTAAGAAACATGATGTAAAAATGAAATGTATTACTTGTATACAGGGTAAAATGAAAAGATGTAAACACAAACATTTACAACAGAGGACTTCTGAACACATAGGTGAGCTCATACACGTTGATCTAATGAGACCTATAGACCCAACATCAATAAGTGATGAACATTACATACTTGTAATGGTTGATGACTTCAGTAGAATGATTTTTACTGCCCTAATGACTAGGAAATCCGAAAGCTCTGAATTGATTAAGCAGCACCTAGCAATGATGGAAACCCACACTGGGAATAGGGTTAAGACTTTAAGAAGTGACAATGGGGGAGAATTTGTCAACAAGACTCTGAATGAGTACTTACTTAGAAAGGGCATCAAACATGAACTGACTGTCCCTTACACCCCTCAAATGAATGGAATAGCTGAGAGAGCTAACCAAGAGCTAATGAAAATTTTAAGGACTATGATGATTGACTCTCATTTACCTGAGGTATTTTGGGGGAAAGCTTTGAATTGCACTGTACGCGTTAAGAATTTAAGCTATACGAAAGTCCATGGGCAAACGCCTGAGGGTATATGGACTGGACGCACACCCAGCATTAACTTCCTACGTAGATTTGGTTGCGTAGCACTTGTTCATACAATGAACAAAAAAGTTCTTCCTAGAGGGGAACTTGGCATATTTGTTGGCTATCCTTCAAATAGGAAAGGATACAGAATCCTAATGCCAGAAACCAATGAAATAAATGAGTATTATGATGTAGAATTCTTAGAGGATAAGCAAAGGATATATTTATGTGAAAGATAATGTTAATAATGATGATCACTTAGATGATTTAAATCATGATGATGATACAGAACATCACAGTCTCAGTGACACAGGTTCAGAAAGTGATATACCTAATGATATACTTGTACCTGAAAACGACTTTTCAGATGAAAATGATGGCGAGAGACAGCCCATCACTTTAAATTTAGATATGAATAGTCAACCCACTACTAGTAGGGAACATGATAGAGAAGGAATTAACAACCCTTCAGCCAATGATAGTAATGATAGTAGACCAACTCAGAATAGAGGCAGGAAACAAGGACAAACAGATGCTGTAATACAAATGAATAATCACATGCAAAGATTAGAAAGAGAAAGAGAATTACTCAGGCAAGGAGCCAGACGATCCCAAAGATTGCAAAACAAAATTTTATTTGCAAATGACTTAGTTGAACCAAAGTTTTACAATGATGTAATGACAAGTCCTCAGAAGGACCAATGGCTCAAAGCAATGAAAAATGAATTGGATGACATGAATAGACTAAAGGTCTGGAACTTAATGAAGTTACCTCAGAACAAAAAGGCAATAAAATCCAAATGGATATTTAAGATTAAACCCGCCATTAATGGCAAAGTTGAAAGATATAAAGCCCGACTTGTAGCAGTCGGCTGTTCCCAAAGATATGGCGACACTTATGAAGAGACTTTCTCTCCAGTCGCTGGGACAGAAACCATAAGATTATTAATAGCCATAGCTGTCCAGTACAAAGCTAAGATAAGACTACATGACGTAAAAACAGCCTACTTAAATGGTACTCTCAAGGAAGAGGTGTGGATGCAACCTCCACCCGGCTTTAATGATGATACGACTATTGCTTGCCGACTTAACCGATCTATTTATGGGCTCAAACAATCCGGTCGGAACTGGCATGAATGTTTAGATAGAATATTAATGAAAATAGGATTTAGCAAGTCAAATGACGACGAATGTTTATATTTTAGGATTGAGAAAGACAATTGGGTATTTTTAGGAGTGCATGTCGATGACTGCACAACAGTATTTAATAATGACGAACTAGAACAAAGAATGATTAAGTTAATTCAGAAAGACTTGATTTTAACTAGTAAGGACAATCCAAACCAAATACTTGGTATGGAAATCAATTATGACAATGATAAGATCACCTTAACCCAAACCGCATACATTAAGAATTTATTATGCAAATATGACATGAATGATTGCAACCCATCTAAGGGGGTTGGAGATGTTAACCAAAACATAGATAACTTTAATGATAGTCCTGATTATGATAACAATGAGTATCAACAATTAATGGGATCACTTCAGTATCTAGCCGTTTACACACGACCTGTTATTGCCCATACCTTAAGTAACTTACCACGATATAATGCCAATCCCAGGCTATTACATTATGAATCATTGAAAAGAATTCTTAGATACTTAAAAGGAACAATGAACTTAGGACTTAGATATGAAAGAACTGATAAATTAGGATTAATAGGATATTGCAATGCTTCGCAGGACTCTAGAGGATTCAATGGGTACTTACTTTTCTTAGGTAAATGCTTAGTCAATTGGAAGAGTAAAAAACAAAGCATAGTAGCGATGAGCTCTACGGAAGCTGAACTGGATGCATTGACAGAACTCACTAAAGAAATCCTCTGGTTGAACGATATGTGTAATGAAATATTAGGATTTAATAACATTAAGAAAACTATACATTGTGACAGTATGAATTTGATTAAAATGCTCAAAGAAGGATCTCAAAAGTTGAGAACCAAATATTTATGTCGAAGAATTCAGTATTGTAAATACAATATAATAAATTATAATATTATTTTAGATTTTGTAGGAGGTGTGACAGGACTAGATTCAGACTAGATTTGTGAATCAAGGAAAAGACCACAAGGTTTCTCAAAACGTTACAACTATTTATTAATGTCAAATTCTAAACAAGTAAAGCACTAAGTGCTAACGAAATACAACTAATATAATTAA
>JAQFZN010002184.1:0-12254 GCA_034687075.1 Geophilus carpophagus | reverse complement strand
AAAAAAAATTTTCTAGACCGTGTTAAATCAAAACCGTGTAAAAAAAGACCGTGTAAAAACAGAATTGGGTGTACACTAATACCTCGCTATATGGCCACTCTCTTTCAGCTTTATACTGTAATAGAGTTAGCACAAAGGGGTTTTTTGTTATAAATTATATATTTATGAACCTTAGCATTATTTAATGTTATAACTAAAGGGTGTCCCAAAATTAACGCAAGATTTGATTTAAATAAAAAACACAGTTTTTAGTCTTTAGATTGTTATTTTTTATTAAATCATAAAGTACATAGGATAAGGTTATTTATGGAATAACACATTTGTGCAGTAAATTGTTGGAAATCCTGGAAAAAAAAACAATTTGACAGCTGAGAGTTTAGGGTTAGTAAAAATGCTTTTGGACGACCAGTTTGTTTAGCGTCTCCAATTGATCCAGTCTCCCTGAATTTTTCAATTAATATCTTCACATTTGATGAAGTTAAAACACTATTCCAACCATATTTTGTATGAAATTTTTGAACTGTGGCCACCAAACTTTCATTATTTTTGAGATATTGTTCAATAATGAAAACATGTTGTTGTATCATGTAATGCTCCATTTTTACTAATCCTTAACTCTCAGCTGTAAAATTGTTTTTTTTTCAGGGTTGACAACAATTTACTGCACAAATGTGTTATTCCATAAATAACCCTATCTTATGTACTTTATGATTCAATAAAAAAATAACAATCTAAAGACTAAAAACTGTGTTTTCTATTTAATTTTGGGACACCCTTTATAAGAAATCCAATAATTGTATTAATTTTGCAGCAATTTGCCTTAATCAACTTTCAAGAAAAGCACCTCAATCATATAGCAAGTTACACCATGATAGACATATGAATGTCCATTAAGTTACCTGTCTTGACACTTCATGTGGATTAGTGTATTTATTGTACCCATTCACTATTTGTCCATTTTGTTTGGGGTGATGAAATGTCCAATTACTTTTCTCAGGATTCTCAGTGTAACCATTATTATCAAATCCTGTGACATCATCATCACTATCATACTTTTTTAATTCCTATTATTGAAATTTGGATGATTTTAATATTATCACTATAAAAATACCAAACTTACATAATTAGTTTCTAGTTGATCTCCAAAAGGATTTTCATACTTATCTTTAAATAATCTGTAGCAGGTGTGAATTTTTACCAAACAAACAATCTAAAATATAAAAAAATTGTAAAATAAATAAAACTTGAGTTTAATTTAAATTTAATACCAGGGCCAGTTTCAAGCATGGGCTACAGTGATCAAATTGCTTGAAAAAGGCAGTAATTTCATCTCACAAGACATTTTTTGTTCATTGAGTCCCAATACACATTTCAACAACAAATAACAAAAGTTAATTTAAGTTGTCTTGCCCATACACACAAAACTCCAAAAACTGACCCTGTTTATTATACTTACATTTATAATCCAATATATACCAAATTTTGAGCAATAAATAGGTACAAAAATCAAACTGATTACTGATTCAAAATCATCCCAATTTCTTGCAGTTAACTATAATCAAAAAAGAATTGTTATTATCATAAAATTAAGAAATAGTATCAAAAACATACAGTTACTGTTTCATCATTGATTACCATATATGTAAAATAAGTAGTGGTTACTATATCAATCAAGCAGGTAAGTGCAGTTAAAAAAATATACGGTAATAAATATTTGTAATTATTCTAAAAAATAAAAAATGTTACTATTATTTGTTGCGTAAACCACTTTTACAAAACTCTTTCACACATAACGAGGTTTCTATAACTTAAAACAAGATGGCGATTTTTTTAGAACTTTAAATCCTAGAAGAGTTTTCTAAAACATGACATCACAACTACAAAACCCACCCCTTTTGCGTCACTTGACATGGGAAGTTGAAGCAGAGATAAAATTTAAGTTTCATATGTGGTATGAAGATAAAATACCGTCTGATTTAGCGGGAATCGTTCAATTCGCCGCGCACGACTCGCCGCACACGCTTCCATAAAGCAAAATCAGACTGCATTCAACATGGCACTTGTCAAGCAGCCGGCAAAGCCTGCAACACAGGCAGATGCCATGCCTGAGGGGCTTTGAGTGGCCTAAACATCTTCACAATCCACTACGTGGGAGGTTACGTGGTTCCAGAACCTCAGACAAGATCCCCAGCAACCTAAAAATTTACCTTTAACCATGGTTTTTGACTTAAAAACCATGGTCAAAAAAAACTACTGAGGCCCCCAAAATGTTTGGCCTGGGCCCCATTGATGCTCCCTGAGAGCCTGCGTGGTTCTGTTAGTTTTATGGAAACAGTTGACGATGGTGCATCTGTTAGTATTATTTACATATTTTTCGGCATCAGTTGATATAAATTAATAATATCAGTTCTGTAATGTAGCGATCAGTATAATTGCCATAAAAGTAAAAGACCCAGTTCAATTTTCAGCAGCCCCATTTAAATTTGCTGCATCTTTTATTTCACCTCTAACTCCTTATGTATGATATTATATGGCAAAATTACTAAACTATGTAATCAGTCATAGAATTATCAAAAATAATTTAGAGTCATGGCAGGGAGTGGGGATTTGAATTTGCATGTTGGTGCCAAGATCCCTAATGCCCGCCCTGGTATTAAAGCATTTGCACACAGATTAAAAAAAATAATGTATAATCTGACTGATGAGACGTGCCGAGACTTCTACAAAACTCCCACATGTGTAAACAGTGACAATTCCACTTGTTGAAGTTAGAGTTTTAGAAAGTTGTAAGTTTTAGAAAAGTGATTTAAGTGTAAATTAAGCATAAAATTCATTAACTTACAGGAATGTTGTGAGCACCAATAAAAATGCCTATTAAAGAAAATATCCAGACTGCATCTAGTGTTGTGTATAATCCAAACCATGCTAAATATCCTACAAGAAAAATGATACTTTAAATAGCTTCAAATCAGTGTTATTGTCAAAATTTTAAAATAAAAACAGACTTTACTTAGATTATAAAGGTGTTTACACTTTAACTGCTAAACAATTTTAATCTTATCACAATATATTTATTATTATTTTTCAAATATATTTAAACCAATCAATAATGCCCACCTGAGTTTCCTGCATACAATTCAACATTGCTTCTGATTGTATTGATAAATAATGCAAAATCACCAATTGGTGGTGATGGTGATGAATAAGCATCTCCAGGATCAGTTATTCCAGTTGAGTTTATGGCAGGTGCTGTTTCTGATGGAATCACTGTAACAATAAATAAAATCAATGCTTCTAATACACACTATTTCATTTCCTAATACAATTAACAATAGCTCCAATGTGTGCCATTTTAATTGAATTTTTAAAAACTATAAACAAAAATTTAGAAAAATATACCTGACGTTGATGATGTTGATGTAGGATCAGAGTTATTTGCTGTTGTTTCATAGACGGTAGTGCTAATGATAGCCTTTGATGTGTCAGAATTAACCTCGGTTGTAACATGAATGCCGATGAGTACAATTAAACCCAAACATGCTTCAACCTATTGTTAAAAGCAAGGTAAATTTTATATTTATTTTTATTAATATAATAATTATATTGTTTATTATAATATTTAATATTATTAAAATATTTAATGTATTTTGATTGTTTGTTCGTTATCTAGGTCTGACGTCACACATCTCTAAAATTCGGTTTGGAATTTCCAGGAATTCATCACTAAATAAGGTATTTAAGTACAATTAAAGATAACGTATTGATAATTAATTAATATTTTTATTTTGTTCTCAGAAAACTACGATGAGATATTACATAAATGCGTCACAACTCATAAATATCGAAATATTTGCTACCACGCCTGAGAGATGAATCGATTACACAAGATTACACAAACACCCAAGTTTATGTCATTATTTCGCAATAATCGACTTGATTGTCATTACTAAACATTTTTTTAGAATTCTTAAAAATAAGTAAAACTAAAAATAATTTTAAAAAACAGCATAATATTTTTTTTCCTTTGAAATAATATTTTCAGAATTGAATATAATTTAAAAGAAAATTAAAACAAAAATTCAAAACTTACACAAGTAATTCCTGCTACAGTATACAAAAATGTTCTTCTCTTTCTAGGTTCAACAACCATACCTGGATACAATATGTCCCGAATAAAGGTAGACTCACATTAATCTGGTTAGGCTGAAACACAAAACTTGCTGTTTGTGATCACTAGATAAAAATTCCTCCCTGCTTACGCTTTCAACCTTTGTTCTCTCTATCCTTCTGATAACATTTTATCTCATAAGAGCAATTGGAATGAAATATTTCCAATACATGTAATTTTTATTTATTGTCATCAGCATTCATTATTTTTGCGTTATTTTATAATTAAGAATAATTATATTTCATCAAAATTTTATTTAGTTTGCAAGCTGATGCCAAGCAATGTATCATGAATGAATGATAAATGCGGAAGTACTTGTATATACATAATACTTAATATGCTATTTCCTGTAGGTAAGTTTGCAAGTGATTTCAATTAATATTAAAGAGACAAGGAAGTGTTTTGAAATTTTTTCTTGTTGTAATAAGTAAAAGTTTACGATAATTGACTGACTTTTTTTTCAAATTTTCATATTTTAAATTTAATTTAAGGTTTCAAATCAAGGAAAGAATTTTTTGGAACTAAAAACCACTAAAATTAGGTAGGACTCGGGTTCTGTAAAAGTCCATTTTTGGGATTATATTTAGGCATTAAAATAAGGTGATTTTCGGGGACATTCCCTAATTTTTACTCTGTCCCAAATTTTTTCAGATTATTTAGGATGCAAATCTGTTCCGAATTTGTTCCAACTGTCCTGATTTGTCTAGGTTTAGAATAAAATTCAGTGCAGTGTCTATGTAAAAAAATATTTCACCATTGATAACTGTCCAAATGTCTTAAGAAAATCAGTGTGGTGGCCACCAGCAGTTCACATACATTTGAATGTGCGCCAGGGTGCACTCCTGGCTGGTAACTGAATGCACAGCTGCGTCAAGTACATAATTATTGTTGTACTTATACAACTTAAACATGTTTTGTGATTCATCATGATTTTCTGTATTTTTAATATTAAATTTGACATTTTGGGCCTATAAGAGTACAAATTTAGGTCTAAAAAGTTAATCTGGGTCTTTCAAGCCAATTTGGGTAATTTTCAAATTTCTTATATAGCTTAAAACGTTCAGAATAAACAATAATGGACAGAAAATTGGTTTTGCCAAAAAATGGCTTATTATTAACCCAACCAGGATTATCCTGAAAATTTATTTCCTTATTCATAACACAAGGTTGGCATTTACTTTATTGATATAGGGATGTAAGTACACCAATACTTCAATGTACAGCCAAGATTAGATCCTAGAAAATTAGCCATATAGCTGAGTTCTGTGAAGGAGGTGAAGTGTCTTTCCTCACTGAATTTCATGCGAATGATGCATCTTCACATGGCCCTTCCCAGTGAGACACTCAATGGCACCTGAGATATCTAACTCCATGGCTATAAGCCATGGAGTTTTATATCCTCATGGCCAGGGCCGAATTTAGATAAACCCAAAAAAAGTTTAATTTCCAATTTAAATACATTCATTCACATCAAAAATATCAAAATCAGTATAACATTTTTTAAATACTTTTGACAGTGGAAAATTAGTCAATTATGTCATTGAAGTAGAGTTTTTCCAGGGCCCTCAATAGGTGGGAGCCCTAAGAAACAGCTTATTTTGCTTATACGTAAATCAGGGCTGTGCCAGTCACATGGCAGTCATGGATTGAGTTTTGTATGGCACTAACTCGGTCAACAACATGAATAGTACAGATCAGGAGATTCCCATGAGGATCCTCTTTTAACTAATAAAGTTATATTGTTTCTTCATTTCAAACATCCGAGTGCTACTTAATTGTGTCTGTCCTCGTACTGCCTGATATACCCAAACGTGTCAGGTAGCCTGGAAGGCAGTCACACTTTTTTCATTTTCTGCTCTTTTTTTAACTTGATCACTCCAAAACTCACATTTCAAGCTCACTAAGACCCTTATTTGTCATTAATTTTTCTATTTATAAATGAAATATTAGTTCTCGGTGCTATTTTTTTAATTTAATTGTGTATCACTTTAATCTTTAAATGTGTTTGTGGGAAGAAATGGAACCAGGAAAATGTTTACATTATATTTCTATGTTCAATTTGTTTACATTATTTTTTTACAATTAAAGAACAAGTGAGTAGAAAAAGACCTAAAATTAAGAGTCCTCCTACTGCTATAAAAATACTATTTAACAGCCAAAAACTGAATAAATAAACTATTTTATCACAATAAAGCCGATTTTCGTCATATGGTGGTTCGTATATTCCATAAACCCATGTGCAACCTAAAATTATTTATCAAATTAAAAAAAAATAAGTCAAAAGTTTGTTTAAATTTTTATATTACCTGCTATGAACCAAGAAATAGTAAAACAATGAATGAAATTTGAAATTCCCAGAAGTGTGATATCACATCGTTGTAAAGAGTGTTCATCTTTGTGGCGAAACTTTAATCGAATTGTGATTACAAACAAAACACTCAATGTGGAAAATATTCCTCCAACTACTAAGTAAATTGGAATGTATGGTTGAAGAGGACACTTGTTAAAATGCATGGATCCTAAAACAAAAATGTATAATAATTAAATTTCTATATTTTCTTAAAATGCAATAGACTTTTACATGCAAAGAAAATTCTGATTAGCTTTTAAGGATATCAAATTTTTAAACTATTTTTTTTTTAAACATTAAAATGTATAAAATTATTCCTTTCTTTGATATTTTCATTATCAAAGAAATTATCTTGTTGATAAAAAAAGAAGGCCATTTTATCAAATTTCTATTCTTATCATCGAAAAATAATAACAAATGCTCTCTCATTATATTTGTTTTATAACAATTTGATGATAATGCCATTTATAAAATATTGTCATACTAGGGAAAGGAATTTTCTGGGTTTGGCCAAATTTTAAAAAAAGTGATATTCTGTGTGATGCTCAAGCTTTACAAATTTCCAGGTCAACCCTTACTGCATTTCTTAAAAATAACACTGAAATTGATAATAGAGCTTGCACAAAAGGATTTCCCATTAAGGAGTCTGTACAAGGGGTTTTCTATTCCATTATACACAATATAAGAAACACGAAAAAAAATCTAGTTCCAGTTTTGCACTAAGGTGCATGACTTATAATTATAAATGTAAATATATTTTGCTGATCCACTGCGATAATTGTGTTATGCAATTGTTATAATAATTGTATTAATGAAAACTAAAAAAATGAATTAATATTCATACATATTAAAATTTAAGCAATATTTTTCCATTGCATGTGTTTAAGCCAGAAAATGAAAATGGTAACAATTCAATGTGGGTGCTGTTTGTATTTTTCATCATGGACAACAATCTCATTGGTTCCAGTGTTTATAATTTTAGGAATGTTAATTGGGGTTTATACAAAACAATTTTTTTGAAAAAAAAAAAAGGTTGTCAAATTCAGTATTTCCTGAAAACTGGTTAAAACTAGTTTTCGGTTTATTTGCCTGAAACAGGAATAATAACGAGCAATATGCAATACGACCCACACTCAGGTCCGTGCAGTTCTGATCTGGTACAATCAGACTGGATAGTTTCATATAAGCAACACAGCTAATGTTATATATGTAGAACAAAATAATGTTGCGTTTGTTGATTTGAATGTAAAACATACATCAAAATCATGAAAATGAGTTTTACTTCAATATACTTGTACCTGAGGTCATTTCAAGTCAAAGTGTTAATGGTTTTAACTAAATTAATTAATTAACTCAATTAATTTTTACGTATTAATTTTAATATAGAAAACCAGTTTTAAAACTTAATGTTACATATTTATAAAAAAAATGGTTTTTAAAACCAAATGTTGCATTCCATTTTTTTTTTAATTTTAACTCAAAAATGTAATTAAATGTGATAACTTACCTATTATAATCATTGATGGCGGGCCTCCGATTAAAAAAGTTAACAAAAACAAACGTCCAACTATAATAAACATACATAATTCTATTATGATAATCATTTACTTTCAAACCATATCAGTGTTTTAATGGATCTAATACCTGATCCTATTAGAAGTACTACACCGGTTTTGAAATAATCACAACAACCAAACGGACCATATTGTTGTTCTAATTTTTCTACCAAGGCTTCTTCACATTCTTACCATACATAATAATAACAAATTTATATTTATAATTGTTGAATTAAATATAATTAATTGTTCGTGTTTTTGTTACCAGCCTGCATAATAGTTGTATAATTTGGAGGAGTATTATCACATTTGCAAATTTTTCTCGCATCTGTTTCATCGTGTGAAATGTCAACATAAATGTCTGCATTTTGATCGTTCTGACTCATTGTGTACACTTTCGTCAATAATAATGGTTCACTATGAAATCAAATACAGAAAGAAAATTTTAAAATATTACAAATTAATAATTAAAGTTTTATAATTAAACCATTTTTTTTTACCTTTTAATACCATGTAAATGAATATAAAAATGGATTTCATGAATTTAATCTTAGATGACATGAAATAAGGCAATATGCAATTGAACTTTAAGGAAGTAATAAATAGATATAGTAAATTTATATTATTGACTAATAATTACAAATTTTATTAAACCCTTAAATAGACAAGTACTTACAACTGATCCGTGAAAGGTGAAATATGGTAGCGTTAGATTAAATAGAATTGTCATTAAAAATCATCTAATAAATTTGCATGTGATATTTTGTGACATCAGTAGATGTTCATGCGCAGTTAAGTTTTTATTAATGTAAACATCCTGTATTTAAAATGATAACCATGCCTCTGTTTAAACATCTTTTTTTAATAGGATTTGTATTACAGATCATTGTCAATGTAAAAGCGAATCCTAAAAATATTTTATTCATTGTGGTTGATGATTTAAGACCAGCGCTTGGATGTTATGGTGATGAGTTTGCCATTACGCCAAACATAGATCAACTGTGTGCACGTAGTGTCCGTTTCGAAAATGCATTTGTTCAGGTGATAAAATAAAAAGTAACTAGTTAATTAACAATATAATGCATATTACTGTAAAAATTTTATTATATATTTTTACAGCAAGCTTTATGTGGACCAAGTCGGACATCATTTTTAACTAGCCGCAGACCGGATTCGTTACATCTATGGGATGTTCATAGTTATTGGAGAGAATCTGTCGGAAATTTTACATCTTTACCACAGTATTTTAAACAAAATGGATATTACACAGCATCAGTTGGGAAAGTTTTTCACCCAGGTATTTAATAAATAAGATAAGAAATGTAAAGATTTTTTTTTTAATTTTTCTATTATTTTTGTAGGTAGAGCATCAAATTTCAGTGATGATTTCCCAATAAGTTGGTCACAATATCCATATCATGCATCCACTGAAAAGTATAAAATGAGTAATGTAAGAAAATTAAACTAATGAAAAACATATTTTAAAATTTTAAATATTATTTTAGGTATGTTTAGAGGATGATGGTAATTTACATATGAATATAGTTTGTCCTGTTGATCCAAAAACACAACCTGAAGGAACTTTACCTGACATTCAAGCAACAAAATATGCTAGAAATCTGTTAAATCAATTTGCAACAGATAAACAAAATGGGAAAATGAAGCAACCATTTTTTCTTGCTGTTGGTTTTCACAAACCACATATTCCATTAAAATATCCCAGAGATTATTTAGGTAGAATAAACATAAATAATATGCACAAAAATTATAATAGAGAAAATTATTTTGTTCTCAAGATTTACATCCAATTGATTCAATTCCACTCGCACTTAATCCATATTTTTCACCAAAATTACCACTTGTTGCATGGAATCCATGGGCTGATTTGAGAGAAAGACATGATATTGCTCAATTAAATGCTAGTTTTCCATTTGGACCGCTTCCAAAATATTTTCAAGTGAGAAAAGTGTTTTCAGTTCATTTGTGAATTCATAACCAATACTGGAAATAGTTATTTCAGAAATTTGTTATTATTTCTTTAACTGAGTATAGAATTAGAAATTAATTGTGTTTTCTACGTATAAAAAACTTGTAATAGACTAATAATATATTTATAGCGTTTAATTCGACAAAGTTATTACGCAGCAACTTCGTATATGGACGATTTAGTAGGCCATCTTGTCCAATCTTTGGTTGATTTTAGGCTTGCTAATAACACTATCATTGCTTTTCTTGGTGACCACGGTAATAACAAAGCAAAAATTTATTTTCTGAATATAAATAAAAGAATTGATAAATTTTTAATAGGTTGGTCACTTGGGGAACATGCAGAATGGTCAAAATATAGCAATTTTGAAGTTTCAACACGAGCGCCATTATTTTTTTACATTCCTGGAGTAACAGATCCTTTACAAGAACTTTCTAAAAGCTTTAAACACATATCTTTATTAAATCGAAATAATCATCATTCATTTAACAATCACTTTGCAAACTCAAACTCTATAGAGAGTAAATCTGATGCTTTGGTGGAATTAGTTGACATTTTCCCAACATTAGTAGAAGCTGTTGGTCTACCATTGTTACAAACATGTCCAATTCCACCTTCGATAGTCATTACTTGCAGTGAAGGTGTGAGTTTAATGCCATTAATAATTGGATCAAAAACAAAAACATGGAAGAAAGCAGTTTTCAGTCAATATCCTCGTCCTTCAATATTTCCACAAGAAAATAGTGACCAACCAAAGAAAACTGATATTAAATTTATGGGTTACTCAATGACAACTAAAGAATATAGATACACGCAATGGATTGGGTTCAATACTCGTCGTGCCAGGGGAAATTGGTCGGATACGGTAGGAATTGAACTGTATGATAAAAAGAGAGATATGCTTGAAAATAATAATTTGGCACAAGATGTTGAGTATAAAGATTTGGTAATTAAATTAAGCAAGGAATTAAAAGCGGGATGGAGGAATGCTATGCCCTAGATTATGTCTTATTTAAAGATGATTTAATACTCAAATTACCAGAAACTAGCACAAACGGTGATATTTTAGTGTTTTAAAATTCTATTTTTTAGGATGTAGCATAAATTCTTCACTAAACTTTTGCTAGATCTATGTTTTATTGTGATCAATTTGTTTTATTGTTCCAACCAATCATTTGTTTAATCGATAACGTGGATAACATTAATAAAAAATTTTTTTATAAAATTTTAAAAAGATAAAGTGTGGACATACAAATATCTAAAGTTTAGTTATTTGCATAGATAATAAAGTTTGAACTCACTGTAATAAAACTCGTAAATGAAAACCAGATGAAGAAAATACGATTTAATTTAATTCGTTTTATTGACAAATTGTAAATACGGCAAGTACAAATGATGAAATCTTATCTTAAGTTCAGAAATTTGTTACTCGAAAAGAAATAACTCGGAACAAGCAAACTGGCACAGTGTTCCGGATCGTGAAGCTATGAAAATACTGTTCTTGTTTACGAAATTATTGAAAATATTGTTCCGGTAAAGATTTTTTCGGAATTTTATAAAATTTTAACAATTATTAACTTTTAGAAGTTTGTTTATTAATTATTACAATTTATTAAAACTATCTGACAATTCCGTAATTGGGACACTATTCCTGTTCCAAACAATCATCAAATTCATAATTGTTGTTAAAATATATCTTATATCTACTATATATTTCTATAAAGTTTGTCCTCCTATACACAGCCTCAATTTACAGCCAAAATCACAAAATTTGGCAGGAATACTTCTAATACAAAACTTAGGTCAACTGTGAAAAAAATTTTTGAAATTGAATCAATATTTTTTTAAAAAATAAATAAAACAAAATTTTGGTTGAATTAGGGTTATAGCTACCATGGTCAGATCTGATTGGCCACTGATTTTTCATGAAAATGTCTGCAAATTGCTTTTTTTGACATTTATTTTAGTAATCGAAGCAATGTATGGTTTTTCTGATGTCTGAAATGGCCTTGGTACTATTGATCGACTCTCGATTTATTGACCCTCAACCGATCGACCCTCAACTGATCGACCCTCAATTTGGGTAAGAGTCGATCAGTTGAGGGTCGATCAGTCATACAATAATACGTCATTTTTGAAAATTTTGTATTATTTTAAAATTAGGTGTGAAGATCAACAAACGAAATATAACTT
>JAQFZN010002183.1:0-12254 GCA_034687075.1 Geophilus carpophagus | reverse complement strand
GCGAATTGAAGTAACTTAGGAAAATATGTCATTATCACATTAAATCCCCCCCCCCCCCCTGAAGGTGGACCCATGCATTGATACACAGAAAGCTTTTTCAACATTCTAAATTGAATTTTTTATTCTGTAAAATGCCTAGTCTTATTAAACTATGTTTAGAAAATTGTAATATTTTTAGCAAATATGAAAGAAAAATGGGTAAATCACTTTAATGTGACACACATATCCTTTATGAAAACAATTTACGAGTTTATGATGTTATATTACGTTGTCCTTATTTAGAAGAATTGGAGTTTGCACATATATTCCTATGAAGTCTTCATTATTTAATGGTATAAAACTACCATGTTTAAAAAGGTTTTCTGTGTATCAATGCATGGGTCCACCTTCAGGATTTAATGTGATAATGACATATTTTCCTAAGTGACTTTAATAAACAATATTTTTTTAACTGGAAACTTTAAATTATTTTAAGTAACAATTTATTTCCTTACATCTTTAGCATGTGATTCAATTAATCAAACTTAATCCTTATTAATTTTTGGAAATTTTTGACAAGCGGCGAAACGGTGGTGGCAAAACGATGGTGGCGAAAAGAGTTGCGGCAAACCATACTCGTGGTGAAACAAGTTGTGGTAAAATGGTGGCGGCGAATCATATTAGACCCCTCCAGGAACCAGCGGTTGGGAAACGCTGATTTAGATTATTTTGTTTATATCATATTCATAATAAATTATTGTTTTGTAAAAACTTGATTAATTCTCAGTAAAGTGTTTTATGTTCTGAAAAGACTTTTATGTCTAAGGCCAAGTTCCTGAGGATTAGAAAAACCTAGAGTAGGGAGCAGTTACAGGAATAACAAGCATTTCTAGGCATATGCCATTTGGAAACACGACAAATTAAGTAAAGATCATTAAATTAATTTAAAGCTCTTTATTTGGGTATTTTGTTTTTTATTTGTTTTTCATTTATTTCATTTTTGATCATCTCTCTTTACCAAGAGAACGCGAGCGTTTGTAGTTCAACTCGTAACATGGTTGTATAGTTCGATTTGTTTTCTATTTATTTTTCATATGGGCTTCTACTTCCATCAGGACAGACTAATTTGCAGTTATCAGGGTGACTAATACTAAATTTAAGTTGTTCTAATTTTACATGTCAACTAGAATAACCTGAAATATTCCAGTTTAGTAGTCATAAAAAAATACAAAAATAAATAATTAACTAGTCTTTGGACATCAAAATAGAAATTATGATTAAATTAAGTCAGACAGGAAACAAAATTCAAATTGTGAGTACGAAAATTTGAAATTAGGACATCTAACGGCAAAAATTTAAAATAAATTATAACTATTTAGAGAAATTGCTATAATATACATGTACTTATAACAAAGAAAATATGTTATACTGTGTGTTATATTTTTTTCTTACAATTATGTATTTTAGTTTAATTTTCATAAACCGCCATTATTGAATTACCAAAACATGGAATAAAAAATATAATTTTTAATATTAGTTTTGTTTTATGATGTTTACTTTTGAGTAAGGTGAGTTCTAGGTACTCAGACGAATCTATACTAAACAGATTAGCCAAAATTTATGTCTTGCATCCGATTGAAATTTAAATATATTCAAAGTTATCAGAATATTTTGTTAAAAATCTAACATTGTTATATGAATTTCACAATTTTAGATGTTTCTATTTCAAAGGTTAACTCGAAATCAGGTTTTTTTTAAAGCAACCAATTTCATGGCTTTGGCTATATATTGTGAAAAATAATGTTATCACTTTCGTTTGTCGGAGCAATATATTATTTGGCTTCACGAACTAATTAATATCGTTTTTTCTACCTATATTTAATCAAAATGAATAAAATTGTGACCACAAATAGAAAAAACTGAAATCAAAAATCAAAAAGTAAACAAGAATTTTACTTTTTCATGACAAGTTACAGTGGAATGTCTACTAATCATTTCAATTACATTCAAAAATATTTTTTTTCATAATTCATTCTATGTCAAACATATTTTCATTCAATTTTTTAATTTTTTTTTTTTTTTTAGTTAAGGTTTAATAATAGGAATGATACTAATCAATGGCCTCATGTCATCTGACTTTTATCAGCCAATCCCAATCACTCCCAACAAACAAATATACAGACAGATGGACAAAACAAGGTTATTAATAATTAATTTTCAATATCAGTTATCAGTATTCCTTGGAGTAACTTATTTCAAAAATTAAAACTCAAAAATATTTTCAATTAACCACACTAAAGTTCTTCATGAGCAAGTGAATCTTGTTGTTTGCTAGGTTGAGAACACACAGCAGGCGTGATCGCATCCATTAGATATTTGCATTTTTCTGGTTCACTCACTTTAATCAATTGGTTTGTTGCTCCACAGAAAAGTCTAACCTGAATAATAATTACATAAAAAAACATTTCAATTCATAATTCAAGAAAATAAATAATTAAAAAATGAAAACCAAATTCATATTTTGCATCTGTAAATTATATAAATCGAACTGTCGTCTTATTTATTGACATTTTTCTTGTCATTTATCATTTATTAATAATAAACAAAATGGAAAAAGCCACACTACCTATCATCAATATCTTATCACATTACCTCAGTCGACCTTGAAGGACCATTCCAACAGCCTAATCCATGATCATATTTCATTTTTGCAAATTTATTATCATCATTACCAGACCATGTGCCCCAAGATCTAAAAAAAGAATAAAAAATTAATATTATCTTAAAAATTTGAACAAAAAAGTTCTTATATAAAAATTAAAAAGTACAAATTATACCCTAAATTAATTCCTGAGCCATCTTTAGGTTTTTGTGTTGCTCTATCAAAGAAACACAATGTGTACGTGTATTCGTGATCATTATAATCCAAACATTGTTCATATAAAGATCCAAATTCTTCATTTGGTCCAAAATCGATAGCTAAAGTTTTTTTAGCTTTCCTTTTTATGAAAATGAAATGTTAAACAGTTAATTTATAATTTATAAGCTACTTTAAACACAAAATTTCATCAATTTTTACTCTAATTCGATTTCAGCATCTTTTGCTTTACGTTCTGCTTCTAGGAATTCAGTTCGCGCATTTTCAGCGGCTGTTGAAAATTAATTAAATTTTAAATAAAATTTTTAATTAACAAAAATCAACAAATTACCATCAATAAGTGCTTGTGTTTCATCGTCATACATCGGTTTTTCCGGTTCTGGTGTTGGTGCTGGTGTAGGATCATTGTCTAAATTGAGATCTTTCATTAATTCAGGAAATTTAGGATGTTGTGTTTTCTCTTCATCTTCATCCTCATCTTCTTCACCACCATCGTCTTCTTCATCATCGGTTTCAGAACTTTTTAACTGTTCTCTATAAATTTCTTCATCTACTACAGGATCTGGATGAATTTCAGCTACATTTTCTTGTTGTGGTGTCTCTGCAGGTGGCGTAAACTAAAAAAATAATTAATAATTAATTAAAATAGATGATCAAACATAAAATTATATACAAACCATTTGAGAGAGAGAATATTGAGGTTTAATTAATGGCCAACTTTCTGCTTTGAATTCTTCTAATTCCATTTCTTCTTTATTTGCTAAATAATACTGCACACAAAAATTTTGAGGACTAATCCTAAAAATTTTAACTTTCCATTCAATTTTCTACCTTTGCTTCTTCATTTGTTATCAAACCATCTTTATCAGTATCAAAAACCCATCGACCTTTAATTTCATCTAATGTTATCCTAAAATTGGAAAAAAATTAGTCAATATAAATTTATTTTCTGAAGTACATATTTGCTTTTTAATTTAGCAATTTTTCAACCTACTTTCCATTCTGATCTATGTCTAAATCCATAAAAGCTGCCATTGATAACCTATCATTCTCTTCTGCTTCCTTTTTCTCTTGTTCCTCCTGAATTAATTTTCTTCTTTCTAAAATAAAATCAAAATCAATTTATTAATTATTATAAAGATAAACAATAATTGTTAAAATAATAACCTTCTTCTTCGCGATTAAATTCCTCCACAGCAGTTTTTTCCAGCTCTTCTTTGCTATTTTTCACAGCTTCCTTTTCCTCTTTTATTACATTCAATTCGTTTAATTCTCTTTCCAGTTCTTGTAATTTATTTTCTCGCTCTTCTTTTAATTCTTTTCCTCTTTTAATATATTCTTGTTTAACTTCATAGCCTTTATTCAATAGCTCCATATGTGCAAGAGCAGCTTCACGAGCCTGTCTTCCAAGCTCTCTAAAATAATTAAAATTAACATGAATAAATAAATAAATTTTAGAAACAATTTTTTCCCAAATATTGTTAAAACCTAAAATTAATAGCCGAATTAACTCACTTGCAATAATTAACACAACTAGCAGAACTATTGTATTCGTCAGTAGCATCACAACAATCTAAATATTAAAATAATATTATAAAAATTAATTCTCTTTTATTTTGCAGACATTTTTCAATTTTTGTATAGAATTTTTTTCATCATTTACCACATATGCCATCATTGACACGTGATGAAGGGATATTAAGAGGTTTGTGACCCGCATTTGTACAGTGGAATATCCCATTTGGACACGCAGAAGTACCTGGAAATAAATTTTATTTATTCAAATAGAAAATAAATAAGACAAAACATTTTTCGAAATATTTCATAATTTGCAAAAAGTATAGAATTTACCCGGTTCATCTGTTCCATCATTACAATCGCAATAATCATCATTTACATACTGAAAAGGTATTGTAAGAGATCCATCTAAACAAGTGAAATCTCGACCCGGGTCGTATAGAACCTTTCCTGAAAATGACACATGGCTTAGTCCAAACAGTTAAGTTTAATAAACTCAACTAAGTGCTTCAACTCACTACTTAACGATACTCCTCTTGGTCTAGAAACTTCAACAGCATTTGTAAATGGTGAATAAATTAAGCATAGCGTTAATATCGCACAAATGTCTATAACTAATTCTTTTTTAAACAAAACAGTTTGGCCCGTCGCCATGACCATGAGAAAATATGATTTACTTTTACCGATTCTATTTTGGCATTTTACTAACCAATGGGAGTAAATATACCGGCGAAAGCAGCCAATAAGAAAGCGAATCGTTGTACAAAAGTAGCGAACTCTGATGGTGATGAAATAAACTGAAACACAGTTTTTAATAAAACCTGATTTATTTATATTATTTGCTGCAATTACAGCTTGAATTTCTTACACAATAATTTATTTGTCTTAAATAGTATGACTTTGACCACTTGAAAATTAAATAAAAAATTAAATGCAAATAAAATAAATTTTTATTAATTTAGTGTGCCAGATGTAGGTACTTGTTATTTCATATAATACTGACATTTTTTTCTGACAAATTATAAAAAAATATTTTTTCTCTTTAAATTGTAAATATCAAAAAATTATAAAATGAGCAATAATATAAAAGTCAAGAGCTAAAGATTACACATTTTGATTAAATGAGGAAAAAATAACTAAAAAAATTGTAAAATCAATTATGATCACACAGAGCATACAATATTTTAAAAAAATAATTTGTATACGATTAATTTGTTTAGTACTACTACAGAAACATTCCATCTTGTGCCAGGTTATGCGGTATGTAGTGTTTGTTCTCTTGCTTTACTATTTTTTGTTCGGCTAAATATTTGTTGCTAGCAAATCCTTTGATAATGGCGACTTCTCTTCATTCTTAATATTTTTATCTGGTGAGCACTCTAAAGTAAAATTTAGTTACAAATGTTTCAGAAATTCTTATTCTAATTATTACTACCAATCTCAGATTTTGTTGACCAATTTTCAACCATATTGCGTTTATTCGTTTCAGGTAAAAGTAATGCAAGAATTCCCGCTGCAACTGATAATCCACCAAAAAGTGCCATTGGAACATTAAATGCTTCACTTTTCTAAAAATAAAAATAAATATAAGACTTTTACATGTCGGATTAGGAATTTATAAAATTTGATTGTATTTATGTACCACAAGATCCACTATAAAAGGCGCTAAAATGGATCCAATGCGGCCACACATTGAACTTGAAGTCAAGGCCACATTACGTACAGAGGTAGGAAATAATTCTGCTGTAAATAAATACGAAATTGCAAATGTTGCTGTTACGCAAAATTTACCCAAGACTGAGAAAGTTGTTACAACCCAATGTCCTACATTAAAAAAATATTTTAAATTAATTTAAAAAAAATCATTTGTTCGATTTAAATTCAAATCTTACTTTTTATAATTAGAATCAACAAACATGCAAATCCTGCTGCAAGAAAAGTGCCACAATATCCAAAACGACGTCCACCTCTCTTGATGAGGAAATAAACGAGAATGTAAGCGGGAATTTCAACGGCACCATTTAAAAAGTTTATCAAATATATATTCCCATCGATATTTTTAACGTTTAATGCGATGCCGTAGTAAACCATTGAAACAACAAACCTAAGTTCAAAATTTACATTGAATTAAATTAGATAATCTATTTAATGTTAAAAAAGAAAATAATTACCAGGTAAAGTATACTGTGAGTATTCTTCGTAATCCTCGACGATGGAATAATGACAAATAAATTCCAACTCCATAATTTTCTAATTGAGAATGTTTTGATTTTTCTTCCTGCGAATTAAATCATATAAATTAGTTCAATACACTAATAACATACTCAAAGATAATTAATTTATATCAGCATACATTTTCTTTACAAACTTTCATCATAAACAGCATTTCTTGATCAGGTAATAATTCTTTTCCATTGAGTTTAGCTGCATCTTTGAGCACTTTTAAAGCCAAGTCGAATTTTCCTTTTGATATTAACCAACGAGGAGATTCAGGCAATAACCTAAAAACATAAAAAATGTAAAGAATTAAAATTAATTTCTCTAAACAAATTTCTAGTCCAATTTAAATCTAATAAAGCGAGGTCCGCTTATTAATTCAATAAACGTAAAATATATTTTATTTTGAAATTTATTTAAAATTTCTCTAAAGCAATAAAATTATTAAAAATTAAAAATAAAACTATAAAAATCAAATTAATGATTTCAGTTTACTGATTTACAAAGGTAATTTCCGATTACAATTTATGTTTTAGTATCGATTTAGAACCATGTTGTGACTACGTTTATGAAAAATATGTAATATTTTTGTAATAATAATAAATTGTATGTAATTTTCTTTTCAATATTCGACATTGGATTCATTATTTTACAAACTTACCAGAAATACGTTATCATGAATAAATTTGGTATTGAGATTGCAAGTTGTAAATATCTCCAGTCTCTTATAAAATATGCCACAGCAGATAGTGTCATGTAACCAATAGCAAAAGGTATTTCAAAAAATATACCAAACATGCAACGCATGGATGGATCAGCTATTTCGGTAGCTAGAATTAATATATACATAAAAATAAAAATTAATTAATATTTTTGAATAAAATAAGAGTTGATAAAATTGTCTTGTCATGTTGCAGTTGAAGTGAAGTAAACTGGAATAAAAAAACTAAACTAAAAAATAAAATAAAATTTTCTAAAATTCAAATATCACATTAAACAGATCTCAAAAATAACATTTAATATTTTTCTCAGTTGGTTAATCAACACGTTTGTATAGAAATATTGTTATTACTAATATTTTTCCAAATAATGTAATAAGAAATAAAAAATGTATATTTTTAAAAAATAAAACTGAGAAAAGCAATATTTCTACTCGGTGATTACAACAGAAAATTAATAAACAGTGAAAAGACAAAATTAAAAACGTGACAAAAATATTAAACAAAATAATACTAAAAAGAAAATATTTTATCTAGTTTTAGAATTCCAATTCCAATACTTACCGAAATGGTTGCTAAGGCTTTACACAATACATAAACATTAGATGTGTGTTAGAAGGGACAAAATGCGACGATTCTTTACTCAGGGCCCTAAATACTGTTCATACAAACAAAAAAAAAGAAAAAACGAATAATAAATATATGTTTCCTCGATTAATTGATGTGCAAGGTTGAAGAGGTTATCTAATTTAAAAAATGTTATTTTAACTTCGTTGAAATACCCGTATGCGGGTAGTTGCCGTCACCTAATTTCCAATAAATATCAAGCTTTTTATACATTTTATCTTCAGAATTGTTAATAGCATTTTTTTTAATTTTGTAGAAACAAATGTTTTTAAAGTTTTTAAAATAATTTTATTTTTAAATTAAAAAATCCAATTTGAAACATTTGTTCATACAAGTACAAATTTTCCAATAAAATCTATTATATTTACATCTACATTTTAGATAAGTATTAAATAATTCGATTATTAGTTGATAAAACTGAAATTTTATGGAAAAATTTATGTTTTTTTTTTAGTTTTTCTTCTGTTTTTATTATAACTGTAAATAATAAAAAAATTGATTAATAATAATTTGTGCGAATTACTTACTCAGCACAAAAGTGGAGGTAAAGAGTCCAGCAGCTGACATTGCAATTATAAATCGAAATACAATGAACATTATATAATGAACTGAAAAAGCTGTAATAATCCCTGCTGTTATGAAAAATATGAGCGCCGTAAGAATTGCACACCTTCTTCCTAACCTGAAATAAGAAAAATAAAAAAATTGATAAATAATTGAAAAAAGTAAAAGTATGCGAGATAAAATAAACAAATAACAGTTTGTTTCAGTTTAATGAATCAAGATAATTTCTTTTCAATAAACATTTTTAAAAAAATTTAAAATTTTCGATTTAAAATGACAAAATTTCAAATCCTGTTTAGAAATAGATTTTCAGGATGTTGCTAATTTCAACATTCTCCATCTTTAAGGATATTGTTTTATATGGATTAGTTTATTTATTTAAAATTCAAATTCTGACTCATAAATTTTCAAATACAATTTCCCATTTGTCTGATCTTTACTCTTCCTTTCATTTTGACATTAACTTAAAATGATTAAGTAATTTTAAATAACAAATTTAATTCTTCAGAGCAAAAGATAAATATCCTATTACTCTTTTCTCATTTCGTAATCCAATCCGTTTTCAAGTTACAAGTCCAAAAATGAATTGCAGAAAAAAATTTCTCATTTATTCTGAGAAAACAAACAAACGTAATCTTAAACCAATGTCAAAGATAATATTAAAATAAAATGGGCGCGTAAATTGATATAAACGATAAGAAACATAAAATATTATCTCATATTTATTCTAATTCATTAAATAAATTGAGATACAATTAACACTTCTCTACTCTAAACTTGAACCAAATGAACTAATAAATATTAGTCATCAAATAACCGTCATTTATATTTTATAGCTTTTTAAACGTTTTAAATATATTCTTTATAATGTTAAACGTTTTAAATATATTCTTTATATTTTTAAACATTTTAAATATACTCTTTATATTTTTAAACATTTTAAATATACTCTTTATTAACATTTACCTGTCAGATATCATTCCGTATAGAAAACAACCAACAAAAACACCGGCCATGTATGTAGCTTGAACTGTTGATAGTAATGCTTCAAATTGACATACTAAACCCCACTGGAAATATAAAAATAAAATTAAAATAATTAAAATTTTCTTTAAGATAGCATAATTTTAACATAAAACGTGATTTATACCTCAGTTACAATAGTCGACTGGTAATTGGAGTCATCAAAATGCCATTGATCGCATGATTTTTTTTCTAATTCGCTGGAACTGGTGGAAAAATCGTACGATATTGATGAATAGTTTCTGTCGTAGATCAAACAATGACTAAATTCTGCTTTTCCGTCTATTACTTCGTACGGAATAGTGTAATTTTTCATTTGGTCCGAAGTGAGGTTTGATTGTGAGTCAGTTGTGCACCAATGGTCAGGTTTGGCACCCAAGAACACATAGCATAAATGGTGAAATGCATTGAAAAATCCACTTAAACTTGCAAAGCCGAATATCAACCACTGCCAACGACCACGGCTACCTGCATGGGAAAGTATATCTTCGAAAACGATCGCAGTCATGATGGTGTTTCTGCTGTGGTCACAAGGTCGACCACTTTCCTTGTTTCTGTTCTCACAGCTTCTGCTTCTGTTCCCTTTCAACGTGCTACATCTAGCTGCAGGATGAATCTTTTTGTAAAAACAAACATTTTATTCGACTGTATGCTCGATTTTATTTTATTTTAATTTAGAAAATATTTTGTGTTTATTTTTGATGTATTAAAATTTTATTTGTTAAAAGTTATTGTTAATTTAAGCAAAATAATAACAATAATTTAGCGTTTAATTCGTCCTCTCGCTAGTTACTGCTTGACTTAATCTTTAGTTGCTAAGCAACATTCGAGTTACACGTGACGTAACTGCGTTTAATTTTAAATTCTTAAAATTTATTTAACCTTTTATTAATGCTTTTTTGTATAAATTTTAAACGTAATATTTATATTTGAATATTCGAAATAATTTTAAACAAGGTTACACAAAATTTATTGACTCAAAGTCTCAACAATAAAATGTAATGACGTCATCACATTCTTACGCGGAAACCGGCTAAAATCTATGAATTATTGGTTGAGAAAGAAGTAATAAATAATTTTACATTTGTATTGAATTTACAGTAGTATTTTATTTTTTTAATTAAATAATCCAAATTATTAAAATATTTGTTTTCAATTTTTTTTCTAAATTTTATTTCCTCGATAAATATTTCAAAATCTATCAATTGATGTCCAATAATATTTATTGCTTTACATCATTGGTGTATTATAAGTATATAAGTAATCTTCATTCCTTGTTCTAACCATATTAACTACCTACGGTTAATAACTATTAAAATGCAGCAACTTCCCAGTTATATGAACATGGTCGGATACGATCATGCAGTAACCGGGCATTTGTTCGGTGGGCCTCAGGCCCCGACCGTAGCAATTGGGCCGGTCGTGACCGGTAAAGATTTAGAAATTCTCAGAGCCAATGCAGGGGCCGGTGAATCTCAACTTCTGCCCGTGATTTTAAACTCGTATCCGCCCCTGTATATGGACCACGATAAAGGTGATGACGATGAAGAGTGTTTTTGGAAGATAAAGAACACGATAAATCAACGTGTTGCAGATAATAAAGCAAAACAAAATAAGAGAAAAAGGATTGAAGAAAATACAAATAATTCAAAATTAGTTCAGAATGATATTATGGTACAACAAGTAAACAAGAAAAGAAAATGTTTAAAACCGGAAAAGAAAAGGAAAAAGAAAAAAGAAAAAAAATTAAAGAATAAAATTAATTGTAAATATTTTCTCGAAGGGAAGTGTAAAAAAGGCAATGAATGTGAATTTTCACACAAAGCGCCTTTAGGAAAAGTCAAGCCTAAGGTTATGTGTAAATTTTTTCTTGAAGGGAAATGTGTTAAGGGTAATGAATGCACATTTTCGCATGATGGAGTACCGTTGAAGAAAAGGGAATTGTGTAAATTTTATGTCAATGATGTCTGTACTAAAGGTAAAGATTGTTTATACATGCACAAGGACTTTCCATGTAAATATTTTCAAACGGGAGCTGTGTGTTTTGCGATGGGAAACTGCAAGTTTTCACACGGTCCTCTGTCGGATGAAACGAGAGATATTTTGGATAGGTATTTAAATGCGAAAAACGAGGAAGTGGATTCTAAAACTGATGAAGATAATGAATGTAAAATGCTATTTGTTAATGATAATCCAGATTTTTCAATTATACCAATATTCAATCAAATGGATAATTCAGCAAAAGATGTCTTTCTGCCAAAGTTTTATAAAGAAACTTTGTATTAGAGTCAATGTTTCAAGGAAATTAGTAGTGGCTAAGGTTAATAATAATAATAACTGTATGTATTTCCTCCGTTAGGAATTGAACCGAGAAATTATTTTTTTGTTTATTTATTAAAAATTTTATTCGGCTTACTCGGTTGTTGAGTCAAATTTAGTATATTGAATTTGTTATTATGCGTAAATAAAAAATGCAATAAAATAATACAAATAAATTGTAAATAATTGAGTTTTTTAATTGATTTTAATGTAATCATTATTTTGCATCAATTGTAACATAATTATCTATCATTTCGAGTTTGTCACATTGTAAGTACTTCTATTATTACAATAATGTAACAACACTAAACTGCAGATTGGCTAGATGCTTTGCGGGATGCCATAATAAGCGCGACTTGAACAAACGCGAAAATATTTTTTTTTTCGCTTTTGTTCATTTTCGCGGTTGT
>JAQFZN010002182.1:0-12255 GCA_034687075.1 Geophilus carpophagus | reverse complement strand
TTGATTTATGTGAATGGGCTAAATCAAATGGCGGTTTCTCAAATAGTTTCCCCAATGGACTAAAGTCATTGTCGATATATATTTAGTATTCGTCATGGCGGCCTGCTCTTGCGTGAGTAGTGATGAGAATGTATGTTTGCCCCAAACGGGCAGTTATCGGTCAGCGTGAGTCGAGTGCCGGTTTCGGCTGTCGTTTGGGGACCTATGACCAAGGTTCACTTTTCTGAATTAAATTTTGTCTGCGAGGAAAATAGAAAAGGCCATCTATGGATAAAATAAACAACTACGGCGCTTTGTTCTTTTTTTTCTGTTTACTTTATTTGTGCATTTAATCTTATTTTTTTCTAGTTTAAGCCATTTTTTGAAAAAATTCCAGGTAAACAAAAATCTATATTTGCTTTGCTTCAACAACAGGAAAATGTGTATTACATCTTTGCTGTGTACTTCCTGTTGTTAAGCTTGTATAGATCGAATCAAAAGGCCAAGTTTTAGGTATCGATAACATTTAAAATTTGTTTTGTTTTTATATTTAATAATATTAAAATTAAATTATTTAAATGCACTTTAATGTTAATATAAAGTTACATACTTAAAATATTTAAATTGTCAAGAAAAAATTAAAATTTCTTTATTATATTTAATGTACATGTCATTTAATCCGTTATGTAGTGGATGTAGTTACTTTTTAACTAATGCATAGTATGCGCAGCTGGTTTGACTTATTTATTAGTTGCTGAATGGAAAAGAATGCGGTGAAGCTCGAGACCGATTCGTCATTCCTTTCACAAATCGATGAAAATTGCAGTTTCAGTTCCAGCAACAGAAAAGAAAAGAAATATATAGTGCATTACTTTTTATATACAGCTTTCTCATTGTGTTCTTGCAGTGTTAGAAAAAAAATATGGAAAAAGATACATTCGTTTTGTACCATTTTCCGACTAAATTTATGTTTTTGAGAAAAATGAGAAAAAAATGTAGTGAAAAGTTGAAAAAGAAAAAAAATTGAATGTTTATTAAAATTAAAAATTAAATAGATGAATTTATTCATTTTATTTTTTTTTTATTCTTTCAGGCGTGTGCTCCACGATATGTTTATTATTCGGCGAATTTTCGTCGACGCGAACCAGTAGGAACGTGTTTCGTTGCCCGTAATTCCTTCACACATTTCCAAGAATATTCTCCGTGCCGTACCCGTAAGTTTTTAGATTAATTTGAATTTGAATTGAAGAATAAATTAATGTGTCAAGATTTGTTGTGGAAACACAACAAAAGATGTTTGACAGTAATTACTTCTACGAACTTCATCACTAAAATTTCTTAACAAAAATAAAAGTAAAACATTTCTTAGCAAAAATAAAAGTAATAAATTTTTAAACAAAAATAAAAATAAAAAAAGTAATGAAAGTTCACCACTGAATTTCTAATGATTAAAGAATCGCTGAGGGACCCAATGTAGGACAAAAAGGTATCACTGTTGGGGTTAATTAAAAAACATCAGGGTCTTTATATGTTAGTTTATTGGCTAAGAAGTTGTTGTTCTTTCAATTACTTGCGCTTATCGTATTTTGGAAATTAATTCAGGTTAACAAGATTAAACTGGCGAATATTGATTGGTAAAAGCGGTTGCTACTTACGATTAGCGGTTTCGAGAAGAAGCTTGATTAGAGGTGGAATGAGTGAATACAGGGTGGGCAAAGAAGGAAAAAGGGTGTGTTGAGTCGAGACGTTTATGTTATCGTAAGCACGTCCAGACTTGGCCGATACTTTATCGGAGAGTTGAGGGAGGGAGTCAGAGTGACACCCACAAATGTTTGCACGACAACGATAAAAGACGTCGAGGCTCTACCGATCGATTACGTCACCTTATCGGAAGGCAAGTGTTAGTGCGCGTCTGCTGGAATCTAGAATTGCAAATGAAATGCAACTGCACATGATAAAAAAAAAGATGGCTGTGTTCTTTTTTTTAGGAAGTAAATGCTGAGCGAGGCTGAATCTGCAGATTGGGAATGGAGCGTGAATGATAGATAAGTTATCGTTGTTGGGTTCCCTTTGTGAATTAAAAGTCTGGAAATATATGTATGAGTAGAAGGTGTGCTTTTGATCCCTTTGAAGCCGAGGTTAAATGCATTCTGGGATTACAATTGAACGCACTACTAAATCCTCTTAATCTGAATGGCTTTATAGTGAATAGGTAGAAAGTTGCGAGTCGTCACATGGGAAGAAAAAAATGAAAACTACGAATGATAAGGGATGGATCAATCAATGTTTTTAAAGGTCAAGTGTTGGAATTTTTGTTTAATTTTTGAGTTTTGAGAAAATGTAAATTGATCAATAGATGGCACTGTATGATTTAGTTTCACAATTAAAAGTTTGATAATAATTGTAGCATTCACCCTTGAACTTTGTTCTTAATTTACTCGTGTTTACATGTAATAAATAATTTTTAAGGTGGAAATAACTGGTACGTTTATACGTGAAAGAAAATTGAATTTTTTAATGTGTCATAAGGTTTTTATTTATTCATTTATTTATGGGTTGTAATGTTCACCAGACTAAGAAAATGGCAGATGTTAGAAATGCTCACATGCCAACTGCTGTGCTAAAAATTGGACATTACGATTCACCTGATTTGCAACGGGAACTATATTAAACGCAGCCGTAGGAAAAAGATTTGTTCTGCGAAACGTAAGGTGCCACTATTGATGTTGAAGGTGCACAGAAATTGCTTTGCATTTTTAAGGCGCTCCAGGTTTATCTTAGAGTTTTCAAATAAAGGGAACACGTGTCTGAAAGCATCGTAGGCTTATTTCCAGATTGGTTTTAAAAAAATGCTTTACTGAAATTAAAAATTAAAAGAAATTCTAGTTCATAATCAATTTAAAAATCTACATTTTCTATTCTAAAAATTTAGTACGATTATTTCCAGGAGATTTTATTACTAAACAAGAAATTTGATTGAATTTTTAATCTTTTTTTTCCTTTGCTCAATTACTTCAGTAATTACAAATTAATGATTTTGAATGGGGTTGACAGTAGCAGCAGGGGTTTAAGTGATTATGAGACTAAGAGACATTTTTAAGCAAAAAATTTATTTTTTTTTCAATTTTTTTCTGTAAATAAAAAATAGTTTTTGATTGATTTTACAATATTCTCTCATTCTCTTCTCACTCGGGTTTCATATTTTTAATTTTCTTTCTGTTGGTTTGTGGTAAATTGGTCTCTGCTGTGATATTAGTGCCCTGATGAGGGAAAACGATGCAACACAATATACTTACGACGCTCTTTATTTGTAGCATTTTTTAATTATTCCATTGAGATTTCTTTTTTTATTCTCTCTTTTTATCGTTTCACGAGACCCTAAAATTGTAGCTTGCATTATATTATTACTTCTCTTACAAACTTCTGACTTTATGATGTATCTTTCCAACGACCTACTGGGGTCTAGTGTCAATGACCAGTAACGCATTCTCTCATGACTATTCCGTCTTATCGTCTTCTGCAAAGAGAAGAGAGAAAAAAATTTACATTCAGCGCCAACGGTTGTTGGTGGACACTATCCAATGGCAGCAGGTGGTGTTAATAGTAGTGGAAAGGAGGAGGGACGACAAAGAATGAGTGGATATTTGCGCATTGTGTGATCAATGGTGACTGGGTAAAAAGCACACTGTCGTGCAATCTTAGAAGCGTCTTTCATTACGATCTCATTCAAATAGTGTGTCTTGTATAATCAAGTCCACCTATCTTCCTGCTGAGATGGACGAGTGGATGGAAATTTGAATGTGTGAGTGACTTTTAAAGATGAAATTGCAAAGAATTTTTAAAATCTTTACTATAAAAAAGTAAAAATAAAGTTATAAAGTTAAGATTTTACGTTTATTTCGATTAATTATTGAATGATAATAGAATGTTTGAGTATTTTGTTTTTATTCTATAAATTTTATTTCTAAGATGTTTTTTAAGTGGTAAAAGACTAATTTTGAATATCTTAAAATTCATTATATTCATTTGTTTGTTGTAAATAGATTAGAGGTATCTTATTTGGCCATTACTACAAGCAGAGGAGTGTTTACATTTCAAATCCAACGTTTGCATAGAAACATCGAGTAATTAAATTTTCCTAATTACCATACAATAGCATGATGAAATGTGAAAGGGCTTATTAAGAATTCCATTTACATTTTCTACTTGTGTTTCTGTTAAATTTAACACGTTTTCTAATAACATGTTTAGTCAATTAATATTATTTTTTTAAAAACTCTTAATTTAGAGTAATAAATGGGTCAATGCTTTTCAATTTGAACTGTATTAGAGATGAAAGTTTATTTTTCTCACAGCTCTCTTCCGTTGCACACCCTTCATTGGTCTTGAATGGAGTTGTGATTGGAGAGGTTGCTTCAGGAAGTACCTTAACAAGGTTGTCTATGGTCGGTTGTGTACTCCAAATCTCTTTTCCCTGCGTTTCAAGAGAAGCCTGTCGAACGATGTGGGAGAGGTATCAGTCTCTGTTGTTTGTCTAGTTCCCACACATGGAGATGGGAGTAATTCTTCACACCCGATTTGGTGAGAGGAAAAATGTCGTCTGATGTTCATTAATCACAAGTTGAGAGCAAAGTGGGAAGAGTAAAAAATAGTAAGAAGTGGATAATGAACGAGCACGATAATAACTTTTTATTTATTTATTTATTTTTATTTTTTTTATTTTAGTGTAATGTAATTTACTTATGGTAAAATGTAACTTAGGGCTATGTTGTCTTGACAGATGAATAAGTTGACTGCAAACACAGTAAAGTGGGTGGACACTACTTGCGTGCAAGTGGATTGAATTTAAATCCTCTTGGGCTTCAGGGTCAAAATGAATGGAGCTGAGACCAGACTAGAGAAAGATTCTTTGTCTCGATGAATTGCTTAAGGAAAGCAAATGGATGTTGACTAATTGATTACAAGAGTGCAACATGACTAGATAAAAGGGTACAATAAAGTTATTGTACTCTTTATACAGTTTTAAAGATAATAAAAAGTGAAAACTATTTTGTATTTATTCAGTAAAGATTGTTGTTAATCACTTCATTACGATTATTTTGGGCTTTTAAAATACAAACGAGCATGTTGTGTGGTTTAGTTAAATTATTTAAATTCTTATAATTTGTGGAATAGCTCAATTGACCGGAAATGATTGAGTACTATTGCCTGGCATCGATGAACAGCGTGATTACACTGTGAATAAACAACTCCTTTTCACGCTTGTCCGTTGCAAACGGATTACTTGTGATTTCGAGCAGAGATAATGGTGAAATGTGCTCTATAGACTGCGAGCTTTTCTTTATACCTGCTACTTTGTAATGCAATTTTTTTAATGACACATAAAGGATGAAATGATTACATTACCTGCTCAGAAGCTTACTTTTCTTCTTTTCTCCACTTTTTTTATTACATTAAAAAATTATAACAGGTAATAAAAGCAGTTCTGAGGGAAATAGAAGCTCAGATTCCTACGAGAAATTGCTTTATGGCTACTTTATAATGTAAGAGTAATCTAAATAAATGAGATTTGTTGGTATTTGTGATTGGTTTTGGATGGTTTAATGGCAATTATTTTTTTTCTCCTATTGAGGAATTTGAAATATGCATCTAAACTAGACTCGGATGTCGTTTGTTTTTAATTGCGCTTGGATGCATCAGACGGGAAAGGATCTTTACTTGGCGGTGTGGTAATGTATTTTTTTTTCTCATATCCGAGAGCGATTGTTTTGATTCTGACATTTTGACAGGTAATTAGTGGTAAGCAATTGATTCTTTCCCCATCATTACTCTCGTTTGTTATTTGAATTGGTGCTTCTAAATTTTCTGAACTGAAAATTAGAATGAAAACTTGAGATAATAAAAATTTCTAATTAAACAATTAAGTAAACTTATTTTTAAAGAAAAAGTTGAAAAAATTAGCATCTTTTGTTTATTTTTGTTAAATTTTCTTTTATTGTATTAAAACATGCTTGAAAATCTACTCGTTGGAAAAGGTTGATCCGAACATGTAATATTTTTTTAAATTGTCTCATTTTTGACATGTTTTCTCCATCTGCGTACCTCATACAGCAGTTTTCTCTCGACTAATTGATCATCTTCTTTCGACGCTTAAGGCATTTCACCATAATGAAACCTCTTGATGCATATTTTCTCATCTACTACATCCAATCCTTTAACTGTTAAAATTATCTTTATAAGACACTATTTTAAAGAAAAAAAATTCTAAAACCTTATATGAGCAAGCAGCAGTGGGCCCATAAAAACTATTGGAATAATTTTTTTAAAAATTGTATAGGCGCCAGATGTTGTGAATATTGAACGGATGTCTCTCTTTCTTTCTCAATCTTTTCTTTAAAAATATGCATTTTTCTTGATAGCGAAGCATTTTTTTATTTTAAAGAAAAAAGTTGTTTAATTCAATACTTGACTGAAGTCATTATGTTGTCACTTATTTTTTACCGAATGAAAAACTTGAAAATTCTGTTTAGTGTTGTGATTTTTCTCAAATGATATTAAATAGGGATATATAAGTGAGTAATAAATATGGCTACAAACTCGTTTAAAAGGAGTTTGTTTTGTAATTAATCTTGTCGAATTGGTTGAGAATCGATGTCCAATTTGGATATCATCATTTCCATTCTCTTTGTCACCTCCCAGTAATCGCTTTAATTACACTGAGTGTGATTAAAAGATTAATTTGAGGTAGTGGAGCCAAAAGTGTTCTTGGATTATTAGTAATTAGAGACTGGACTAAAGATGGATAAATTGCGTTGATACAGTTATGAGTTAAATAAATATGGTTAAATTCTAGGAACATACTAATTCGTAAATAAATCTCTTTTAAATGCAAATGTTATAAGTTAAATTTTGTTTACAAATTTTTTTTGTTACTTTATTTAAAAAGAAATGTGGAAGATATTAAAAATGAATTTACAGGGGTTTCAAGTTGAAACATCGTCATGACATTAGGTTCGTAATGTGTACTTAGACTTACGGCACGATCATTCCACACACGTGCGTTTCAGCAGTCTTCATGACCCTCGTTGCCTTTAAGACTTGCATCGAGTAGAAAAGGCGACCTTAGCTGCACACACACAGCCTTCGTTTAGAAATTCAATCTACCAAAAACGTGAGTCCAGTATAAAAATTTGACTTTTTTTTTTACTTTTTTTGTAGTCATTGAACCGATATCAAAATACAACTGCAAGAAATTTTTATTAATAGAAAAAGAACTAAAAATCTTTAATACTGTATTTAAATTGAATTGACGTTTATTTTGCACTTTGCTAAGCAGTGAAACACAGGGGACAGCACATCGACCAATTGCTTCAATTTCTCGTAATGTTGTTAAGTCTTTCCTCCGTTGCTAATGAGAAATGGTCAGTGGGAATTTCTAGAGAAAACCGCATCTTTCCCCTTTATTTACCTTTAAGGCGATGGCAAAGTTGATACAAAGCAGCTTAACCCTTTGCGGCACCGAGATTTTGATCGGATTTAAGCAGCGAATCAATCGATGAGCATGTAACAGGTGTTTAATTTTCACTAGACCAAATCGTCTGTTTTTATCTCGCTTTGTTTTCTTGTAATTTGGGTTTGTGTTTGTATTACTCGCACATGCGCTTTTGATGGCACCATAAAAGAATCGTTTGAGTTTTGAACTCATTTCTTTGCATATTCGCAAATGCAATCTCTTTGTTTTCTTTTTTCTCTTATTTTTGTGTTGCCCAACTCGTCCTTTGGGGTACGAACTTTTATTTTATACCTGAATGAATTATGATGACGATTATTACTTGTAAGATGATTCCATTTTCGTTTTATGTATTTTTTCTGTTCTTTCTATTTTATATCGTGATAATATTTATGACCCGACCTTCTTTTACGTGTATGACTTGGAGTTTGCTCTTTTCGAGATCCATTTAGTAATCGGTCATAAAGTTAAAAGCCCTGTGTAAGTTCAGGAGCCATTTATGACGACTAAACGGCTTGTTGTTTTACAGGGTATAAAAGTGTCGGAAAATCTTTTTGTTGACTAGAAATTATGATGTAATGAATCATTTAGCAATTGGATTATATTATTTCTCTGACTTTGTTTTGATTGATTTGAGTAGCAAATATATAATGATATAATTATATATTTATATAGAAATGCTACAATGTGTTTACATTTGGTCTTTGCTTTGAGTAATAAATGTTTATTAGTATTCATGTTGTTATTGCCGAATAGTGTTTCTCTTTCTTGCAAACAAACAGTTTGTTTACATATTATTTACTTAAAATTTAATCTGACGTTGATGATAAGTCTGTTTAGGAATTCAGATTGTTTTCAAAATGTTGATTCATCAAAATTTTATTATTTACTTGTATAGTTTAATGTTTTCAATATTAAACTAGAAATATTGACGTTACATATTGTACACAAATTAATTTTTATAGTTATTCAAAAAATTCATTGAAGGAAATGAAGCAGTAATAACACGAAAATATTTTAATTGCCATTGCAAGAAAATAAAAGCTTTAAGGATTTATTTCTACAAAGCATTAAATGTGCAAATGAGGATTTTTGAATATTAAAATATGTCATGGTAAGGGATTACGTTGTTTTAAATTGTTCTTTGTAATCCATGTGGTTTTAATTTTCTTGTGCACAAGAAGAATTGATGACAAGACAGAGGTGGTGAAAAATTGGTGGAGATAAAAGTCCACGCTTGGTGGGTACCATCATCCACATTTTTTTAGCACATATTTTAGAGTAAGAACGGATCATGGTAATAAAAATGAAAGTAATCTTGAGATCTAATAATAAAACAGCTAAAAAGCGGCCAAAATATATTATAGTTAATATTTTTTAATAGTTTTTAAACTACAATTGGTGTTTAAATGAGAAGATATGCAAAATGTAGTTTAAATAGATTCTAAATTGGCCATTTTTGACCAATATCCACATGTTTGAATTCAAATTTATGAGTTTGAGCACAGAAAACTTGCTGCCCGCAATGTGGGCTTTTTAAATTGATTATTTACAATTGATTTAAATTAACTTGAAATTAATTTTTTTTTAATTTTTGTTGTAGTCGTAAAAAGAGCAAGAAAAAATCCTTGTCTATAGTCTAAAATAGGGACCATGGATACATGACTTTTGCGTACTATTGAGAGAAACATTTAAAGATATGGTTGAGCAAATATTTCATACAATCACGAATAAAGCTGACAGTGCCATCTGTCTTCAAACGCGATATATTTTCCACTTGATAACTTCTACGAATGCTTCGAATAATTGTGTCCGATCTTTTCATCCGGAAAAAATTCAATTTATATTTTTTTTCTTATATTTTTTTCAATTCTGTTTTTGTAAGGATATTCAATCTTTTTGATTTATTGACATCCCTTTGAAACTTTTTTTCAGTAGAAAGAGAATAGTAAAAGTTTAGTTCGATGCATATTTGCATTCGGTTTTACTTTTCGATGCCATTTGATTTCCATTTGGCTGTTGTCTTTTGCTTACCTCTTCCATTGCCATGCCATTGCCCTTGGTGCGCGAGTATCGATTTCTCATAAACACAAAGTTTATGTTCCGTATACAATCTAAGGATTGCTTCGTCGACCAAGTAGGCGGCCAGCTCTTATAAACTTGACGACCGCCTTTGGGATAGCCGGTGTTGTAATTGCAATTTGTTGTTGCTTTGCTTGTGTGGTTTAATGGTACTAACAAATCAGTTGATTAAGACCGCCTTAAAAGTCCCGCTAAAAATATTTGTTTGCATCTCTGAAAGCTCCGCCTTAAAGTTGGCTTTATTAATAAATGAGTGCGTGGCAGGAAAGCAAAACTCCTTTACCTGAAATCAAATTTCGCGTTTTAGAAGGAGATTATGTATCTTATAAATCAAAATATAATGCAGCAATTAAGCTTGTTTATTTTTTATCCTCACTTTGTTTAGTTTTTTTACTAATTGTTTTTCTTTTTTCTTTCTAGCCGCTTGGGGCTACCACCGACAAGGATTCTGTCAAGCAGGATTCAGCGCCGTCCTGACACCGGTGAGTGTTTCCTTGTGTAATATATAAATTAAGACGACAAGAGTTGACATGAACACAAATTTACATAAATTTAACAGAAAGCTTTAATACAAGTACAAGCTTGTTTAAGGTTTTAAATAATGCACAGTGTTTTACAAGATGTAAGTTCAGACTCGGCTGTGTCCAATGATTTAGGTCTTGATGTTATAGGGGTTGTCTTATCAGCTGTTTTCTCGACCAAATGTTGGCTCGTGAAGAATTGCAGGATCAAGTTGCCTTGCGTCCTTCTCTTTAATTTGGATGGAGTGTCCAGTGAAGGTAGACGAGTCGTCATGAAGTAAGAGTAAGCTTATCGTGCTCTTTGTGGTCCATTCGTCCCTGTGAGTCATTAATCAGGAAATTTGTCCAGCCGTAAATCAGAGGCAATTCAGACGGAAGTAGAGGGCCGAGTCGTGTCTGTTAAGCATACGGTGCCGCTTTTCGTCTTCTCATCATGTTTCATTTCTGCATGACAGATTTTTCTTGTACTTATACTCTTTGACGCATTTTCGTCTCTCTCGATTTTAATTAACGTGTGAGGCAAAGCTGATTATCGTGTGTGCCACGAGTTTTTTGTGTGTACTCCAGATTGCACTTTAATGAATCTTTTGCAAGAATTAAAACCCAGACCCCTCATTTTCTTATTAATCAATAATGAAAGAATTCCTTCCTCGACGACTTATTTTTAGAGTGGAGAAAGGAATTTTTCAAGTTTGCACTTTATCGATTTTTTTCCTTCTCCCTTGCCGCTTTTTATTACTGAGCTTTTAATTCTATGTTGAAATTCAAGATATATGGCGCACTATCATCGTGTCTTTTTAAAACATTTTTTAAATTTAATTTTACTCGTGTAGATTTTAAGAAAAACATTAAAATTTACTTTAAGTATTTTAACATTCTTCTTTAATGTTTTTCTTTGAAAAGTTGGTCGAACATAACTTTTAATGAAAAATTGAATTTTTCTGATACTGAATTAATTTCACTGATGTCATTCTGTCATCTCTATCACTCATTTGATGGCTGCTCCTGGAAAATCCGATAAAGAAAAGACAGCAGACTAAACATACCACTCGAATTCACCTGCCATATTTCCTTTCTTTTTCTATTTTCTTAAAATAAAATTGTATTCGTAAGTAGATAAAAAAGAATTAGAAGTAAAATTGCAAAGAAAGTTTTGAAAGCTACTGCATGAAATGAAAGTTCGTCATCAAATTTGTGCAAAGAACAAATAATGGTCTTAGTTGTAGATACCCCTAGTAGCGAGAGAATCGGCAAGAAATTGTGCAGAAGGAAGTTTGTGTCGTATGGGTGACGAGTCTGAAGTGAAGTCATTCATCCGAGTGCACGAGCTGCCGTAGATTCGCATGGTTTCGACGCCATAAAACTTCGCCGTCCATGAAGTGAGGAAGGAAGGTCTCTTTTCGATCGGCATTTCTGCACACAAGTTCTCCAAGGGGTGTTGGCGAGTGGTGGCGATTACGGGGTCGAGACGCTATTTAAATTCGAGTCTCGAGTGGCCAGAAAGAGCATTTCTCAAAGGAGTTTGGGCGACCGTTTCAAAAAATAAAACGTCTTTTTATCAACAGAAAGGTTTTTTTGAAATAAAATTAAAAGTGAAGATAAAAAGAATTTTTTAAACTTGAAAAAGAAAGTTAAAATCTCATGTGAGTTTTTCTCTCACAATTTTTAATCTGTTGATGTTAGAAAGTACATTTTTGTGCTATAATTTAATTGAATTTTTGAGTTGAGAATATGAAAAATCATACAAGAGTGAGTTGATATTGATTGGTTGATTGTCAACAGCGAGATTAATTTTTCCTGCATTTTAATATTGAAAGTGATGATGGGTAAGTTTTTTGTTTCTTTAATTACAGCGTGTAGGAATCTTGATACGTAAGATCTGAAATTTAATTTCGAATTACTATAGTTTAATTTTGTTTGGAAAATAATATTTGATTTTTAAGTGTCGTATTTTGACAACAAATTTGAATAAATTTACTTTATTTTATAAAAACTATGCTTTAGTAAATATTCGATTAAGTGGATTTATTTAAAGTACAATAAATAATAAGCAACATAAATTAATTTTAGAAATCGTTTTTACAATAATGATTCTGTGATCTAATAACTAAGAAGCGTGATTAATTTAAAAACTACATAACACTGTCATCACAACAAAAACAA
>JAQFZN010002181.1:0-12255 GCA_034687075.1 Geophilus carpophagus | reverse complement strand
AAAGTAGTTGAAATTTAGAATAGAAAAAAGAATTGACAAACAATGGATCTTTTATTTAAGCAAAGAGTTGGGTGAGAAGTATAACTTTTTTGATCACCCCATAGTCGACAAAGGATAGGCAATTGCTTTTAAAAACTTCATTTCGTTCAATTGACTGTCCTTGTATTTAGACATAAAAGATTTGATGGCCAAATCATTCAACAAGTAATACTTTTACATTCCTGTGTTACTAGGCCACGCATCTCTTGAGCAAAGCAAACAGTTGCCAGTTGCCACTTGAGAGAGAGCAACAGCGAAGTGAACCGGTAAAGTATGCTTACCTAAAGTTGCTGGCAAAGATGAGTGCCATGATTCTAAACTGTTGTTTGTACGATGCAGCAAATCATAGACACTAAATATAATAGCAGTAACTTCTGCCAACCAATTTGAAAAATAATTGCTCATAAACTCGGTCATAAGTTCTGCCAAGCAATCATCATGGGCAGCTGCACTCTAATAACACTCAATCACTCCTAAATCAATCTCAACCTTATTTGCTGGTAGGTATGCAAGAGCCATCACGAGATGTATAACAGCCCACGTATACTCATCTGTAGAATAGAACTGATACATACCCAATTTCATTGCCTTGCGTCAAATTGCATCACAAGAGTGAAATACACAGTGCACAATATTGCACGTGGGGAAAGCCAATTCCAAAGACTTGTACATGGCAGCTTCAAAATCAGACAAAAAACTGCTACTTGCAGCAATCTCTGTCATAATTTCAGCTAAATGCCCAAACACCTTATCGTAAACATTGCAGGTTTTTTTCGTCATCAAACAATAGCAAAGGAGGATCAATTTCTCACCAACCATACTATGAACAGTGAGAAATTAATAAAATGACCATTTGCTCTTATCAACGAATTGCGGCACAACTTTAAATGTTGCATCAACATGAAAACTTTTTTTTTGCAACTGCAAACACAATGCCGAAACTGAGCCGTCTTCACCAATCAAGGTTGCGTCATATATGAAAGATATATCATCATGTTCAACTAAAGTACGTTGCATTTCAAAAAAAGAAAAAAATGGTTTACATTATCAAGTTTGGGGACATCATTTCTGCATTGTCAACTCAAAATTGACTTAAACATTTTAAACTGTCGTCCAAGTGCCACATCCGGGTACTTAATGCACAGTTTGTTATATTCCAGTTTTTTAGCTGCTGCTGGGTTCAATTTGTGACAATTCGTTATGTGCAGATATATGTGATTATAATTATATATCTGCACATAATTCTATGCTGTTCCCTGGCAGCTACTGTATTATGTTTGTTTCTAAGTGTTGTCAAAGGGTGGCAGCACTTGTTGTTATATTCCTTTAGAGAGAAGAGAGTTTTTCTCACTCACTTCTCCCTTGTTTATGGTCCAAGTAGGACCTGTGTCTTTTGTTTTGTTTTTTTTTTCATTTATACACTAAATGTTTCCATTTAGTTCACAAGGTTCACAATATATAATCACAGAAAAATATATAATCACAAGAAAAAAATGTGTGGCGCAAATTAAGGATGGTGCTGTTGGTTTAGTAACTTTGGATCTTCATGGTCAAATTAGTTGTATTGAAATAAAGGAGCAGTGTTTTTATTAAATGGTTCTAGAAGAGCAAGATGGCTCCATTAAACCTGCCATCTTGCCTTCTTGTTGTCTAAACAATAAACTTTATTCATTCTGTTGCAATAATAACACATGGTTACAATCATAAGGTATTCTGCCCTAATCATTATTATAACTAACAAAGGTTACAACTACAGAAGCTTATATTGATGTTATGGAAACTCCTTTGGTCTTGTGCATTTGTACTTTATAAACACAACACACCCCCATTTTCATATAAGCACTCATACATTTTAAATTTCAATACTCATTAATTTCTTAAATTATAAATGTTGGAACATAACATTTGAATTCACTGTCCGGACAACCATTTTGTAAAGATGTCTGACACATTTAGGTTGCCGGGAACAGTTTTCAAGTTGAAGTATCTCTTTGAGAACCAATCACGTAAGAAGTGATACTTTATATCGATATGTTTACTCCGTGCATTTTCTACTGCATTTTTTGTAAAATGCAATGCCGATAAACTATCAGTATAGATAAGTGGTGTCTTGTTTTTCTCCGACTTATAAATAAACTGTTCAAAAATCTGATGGATCCAGTGAGTTTCTTTTGCTGCATTTGTTAATGCGATATATTCGGCTTCCATTGTGCTGAGTGCGACTACTGGTTGCTTTTTGCAACTCCAACTTGTCGCCACTTCCCCCACCAGCATAATGTAGCCGTCAAAACTCTTCCTGGAATCCCTGTCAGAGGCCCAGGATGCGTCTGTATAACAGGTAATATCCTGATCAACACAGGCAGCCAAAGTTAGTCCACAACCATCCAACAACTGTTAGATCAAGATGTCAGAAATAAACATATCTGCATATATAATCAAAAAAGATTTTAAGCAATTTAAACACAAAGATAATAATGAAATTCAAATATATTTTAATCGTGAAAGACGTAAATTTCATAAATCACTTAGAAATTATATTAAAAAAACACACTTTCTCAAGTTAGATATTAGAATTATTAGTTTAATAAAAAATTCAGAATGCAAGCAAAACTTGTTTTGTAACTTTGTATATAGTCGGCAATATTATCGACTGGATTAAGATGCATGGTTCGACATTTAAGATCAAAGATTATAACTTAAACAATACAAAATGTTAAAAGATTGTGCGGAAAAAGTTTTTTTTTTTACGTCGAGTCATCCGAAGAAGTTAATCTGATTTGGCGCTTAATTGTAGAAAAAATTACAAATGATGAATTTAATGGACTTTTGTGTTAAGCAAAAATCAGTGCAATGTATTATAAAGTAGCACGAATTATTCACAGCAAATATTATAATGCCACTGACGAAATACTGGATTTAGAAAATGCAATTAGACAAATTAGCAAAGCATCTTAGGATTCAATTTTGTATTTTGCTTGTTGCACATCTTCTCCAAAACCATATGGTCGATCATGACCAAAATTGCCACGGCGAACAAATAAATCGTGCTGAATGTCATAAAAGGTCGTATGTTCATGTCCGACGTACAATTTAGGAACAATCACCGAAAAACAATTTCCCCATTGAAGACAATGAAAAAAAATCAGTCACACACTCTCCATTTTATAACTCAATAATCATAGATTTTACGAATTTCTTACATTACTTTTTTTATAAAAAGGTGCTTGAACATCAAAAATTTTGATTTTTTACAAAGTTTTGAATGAGAAACATTAAAATCAACAAGATATAAGGAATGATTGTTCACATAGAAAGAAAGGTCGTTTCAACTCTGTGTTCAATCAGAACTTTGCTGATAACCAAATATATTGGTAAGTTTTCAAATTTTTCAGTAGAATTCTTTTGAATAACTAAGTATTTTTCTCTACAGTCAAATAATATATTACTGAATAGATTACTGGTTTAGATATGAATATCAGAATCGTGGAAGCCCGCATGTGCATTGTATTATCTGGATTGAAAATGCCCCTGATGTACTAACGTTTGATTCTTGTTTGGAAGAAGAATTGCTCCTGCATAAACGTTTTTACGACACTTCAGTATTAGCATTCGGGACCAAATGAACCTCCGGCTGATATTCATCCCTCAAGAATGAAATTATCGCAAAAAACGTGGTTATTGACAAACCATATGCTCAGCTCGTTAATCGTGTCAATCGTCATATCAAACATGGATCTTATTGCATTCGCACTGTACGAAATGTCGAGAAATGTTGCATTGGTTTTCCAAAACCTTTAGTCAAAGACTCAGTGCTTAAAAAAGACGAAAATAACGTTTGGCAGTATCAGGCAAAACGTAACAATCCGTTAGTAAATGTGCATAACCTGTTTGTTGCAAAATTATGGTGTGCAAATACAGACTTTCAAGTAATAGCTTCTGAAGCCGCAATCGTGAATAACCTCTCTAAATACGCCACCAAAACTGAACCAAAATCTCAAGATTATAGGCAGCTGTTTACTGAGATCATCAACAATTGTCATTACGAAGATGCGTCCCGTCTTGCATTCTTTCGACTACTAATGAAAATGATTGCACAGCGCGTTTTCTTGGCATGCGAGGTTATGCACATTTTGACAAGCAAATTCTTATACAAAAGTACTCGTGTTTTTGCTAAGTTATACATTGGGTTAGCACAGTATACTCTTATTCCTCCTGATGACAAAACAAATGAAAATTTTATTCCATGTTTGTTACTTGATTACTATTCCCCGTGGTCTATTGACTTAGAAGATCTAACAAAATAATGTAAAAAGATGTCGCAAACAATGTGTCCTTCAGATTATTCCAAAGGTAACTCAAGACACAACAGAAGAACAAAATGAGATCTGTTGAAACGCTCAAAACCCATGCTTCTTGAAAAGAGTCTTATTTAGCTTTAAACTTGGATATTTGGAAGGTCGCAGATCATGTCACAAAACCAGCAGACGTTGAAGAGTCCTTGCCCCAAGAAGTAGCGCCTCGTGAGTGGCAGAAGCAATGCACACATGTGCCTATTGGTGAAACTTGCTTAGGTTATCGTAATATCGACTCGCAGCAATCGTGGTTTGACGCATACAACAATTATCCAGACATAGAAAACAATTTAAACTTTTTACGAGATGCAAAAGCTAACTTCAATGACCAAAGAACCGAAAAATGTTAAACTCTACTATTGAATTGAACAATGATCAAGAGAAAATCATATACCATCTGGTTTCTCTATTAGATGGACTGAATGATGAAAAACTTAAAATTGTACAAGGTTCAGCTGAAACTTGTGTTATACGTCAAATATTTAACATAACTGAACATTGCCATGGCCCTGATTCATGTCTGCTCATGGCACCAACAAATGTTGTCGCAAATAACATTAACAGCCAAACAATACATTCATCATTGCTGTTAATGACTTCGAGGCATGGAGGTTTGACAGATTTATCTGGTGAAAACGAAAGATCATTTCAAGAAATGATGGCTATGGTAAAAGTTTTCATCTGCAATGAAATGTTGATGGTGGGATTCCTTATGTTAGCAACAATTGACAAACGTTTACGACAAGCTTAATCTAAACGATGGTCTGTTGAATTCGGTGGTGCGATTGTATACTTCTTTGGCGACTTTTGTCAGCTCCCACCAGTTTGCGATATATCACTGCTTGGATTACCAAAAACTAATGATATAGCAGCTTTACATGGTAAATGTTTGTTTGCAAAATTTACAAAAGTTTTTGTGTTAAGCCAGGTAATGCGCCAGATTGGGATTGAACAAGAAGCCTTTAGAAGAACATTAAAAAATATATCTAAAAAACAATTTTAGCTGATGACTACGGTATGTTAAGATCACGTTTCGTTACTACCGAGTTGACGTCATTGTTTTCTAATTTACTGAGACTAAAGTCAAGAAAAACGGAAATTGCAATCTATAACAAGCAGATGCTTCGGAATATTCAGCGGCCTGTCACACTTATCAAAGTAGAGCATAACAATGTAACTGCAAGAAATGCTACGGGAGATGATGCACAAGGATTGCAACCAATATTGTTTTTAGCAAATGGATGTTGTGTTATGTTAACTCAAAATGTTTGGACTGCTAAAGGATTGTGTAACAGTACATTGTGTACAGTAGCTGATATTGTTTATGCACCTGGTGAATCTGAAGATATTACAGAAGTATTTCCTATATGCGTATTGATTTGTTTTGATAACTATACTGGACCGTCATTGTATGGTAGTGTTGTGCCTGTTCTTTCTCAAACCACTGGTTTCAAGAAAGAGTCCACAAGCTGCACTCGTAAACAATTCCCTCTTGACGTTGTTGACATTGGTGATGCCGAATTTGGTTTAGGTCTAATATGTGTAGCCTTATCTCGAGTAAATAAGTTGAATGATCTCCTTATTGATCCTGCATTCTCAAAGTCTCGCTTACAATTAATCAACAAACATACAGGTTGGAATGTTAAACGTCCTGCTATGAGAATTGAGTGCCTAAAACTGTTTAAAAATATTAAGATCTATGTTTAACATAGTAAGGTAACTGTCAAAATAAATAAATCATTATGAAACTTTAATTAAATTAAAATATACATGTGTTATAGAATTTTTTTAAATGACTCATTGTTTCAATAATCAAGTATCACCAGTATTGTCAAATTGTTTTATATCAACCATGTTGTAAGACGCTAATTTTCAAAAGATAAAACTATAGTTTGTGATTGTTAATGAGCAGAGCATTTGTTGAGAGATACTGCCAATTATTCTCCTATTATTAATTCATTTATATAACTAATTATCGATTTTCATTGGAGAGTAAGAATTGGATGACGGGTTTGGACAAGAGAGAGCCTGTGGCTTTAGCTAAACGAAGTAGCTGATGAGTGAGAGACAACACAGTTGTGGATCTCTGATTCACAAAACTTGCTACACTTAATTTGGGTTGATTGCGAAGCGGATAACCATCCTAGTAAATTATTCTAATCATTTTTTTTCTTTTACAGGAGCTATCCAATTAAGACTTGTCAGTGAAACCACTGACAACATAAAAAAACAAATTGGATTATTTCTTGCTAGGGCAGTTGATCATAGAGGAGAAAGAAAAAATAGAAAAAAACAAGGAGAATCTAGATAACTAATTAAATATTATTTATGTAATAATGTATTCAGGTATTCATTTAACTAATAAAATATATGTGTAAAAAATTTATTTTTGTTTAATAATAACTGCACTTGAATTTAGGTTATCAAAAATCAATCTAACAATAATAAAATATTAGTACAATGTTTTAACCAATATCAGACCAATATAAGCAATAATATGAGGCTAATATTGGGCTAATATTGCATAGTGTTATATTTAAATATTGATACAATATTGCACACCTATACTGTACGAATATTGTATGCCAGCATTGTACCAATATTGCATTTCTATACTGTACAAATATTGTATGCCTGCATTGTACCCATATTACATGCCTATATTGGACCAATATTGAATAATGTTTTATTTGAATATTGATACAATATTACATGCCTAAATGGTATCAATATTTAGTCTATATTTGGCCAATATTGCATCAATATAAAATGTTAGCTGGGTTCTGCTTTTTAGAGAATCAAAACTTTTTTAAAAAACTCTGTCCACAATATAGTTTTGTATAATTATTTCTAATAATAAAATAAAGTTTTTGCCAATTTTAAAAGAAATTTACTGTGTAGTTTGGTCAGCACCACATTCAAGTGCAGATAAAGAGTTATTTCTGATTTTCTGAGGAACATTACTTTTTTACAAAACTATTTTATAAAATAATTTTGGATAATCGTCTGTAATGATAAAATAAAGAATTTTAGCAAATTTCAAGAAAATCTACAGTGTAGTTTAGTCAGCACTACATTCAAGTGCAAAATAAAACCATTTGTGCCTTTCTAAAATCATAACTTTTTTAAAATATTCTGTTCCACAATATAACATTGGATAATCAATTCTAATGATAAAATAAAGATTTTTGCCAATTTAAAAGAAAATCTACCATGTAGTTTGAGCATTACTAGAGTTTGCAATACCGGGATTTCAGATACCGGTATCCTGGGATACTGGCCTTGTGACGGCCTTTTGGACATATACGTCCCGAGGTCGTCACAGGACCTAACACCCCTACTCGTAAAATGTATCAGGAGGCTCCGCCCCCGATCATGTGACTTCGTGAGCCACATTCCCGAGGCTCACTCAGTCTTTTGCTAAGTGTGGAACAGAGAGGAGCTCCGTTCCATAGTCTAGTGTTTGACGGACTTAGATAATACGATGAGATGGTTCCCACTGTATTGAGCTTGTGGCTTAAGTTAGGCAATCATTTAGGTTTACTCAATGATCTACTTTTAGGCACTTGATTGGCTTGAGTTGCATGACATAAGTGTCATGCTTCTAGTTTTACGTCATCATGGTTCATTACTATATAATGAGCCATGGGCAACTGGATTTAGGATGGCGCTGACAAAGTCAGCGGTGCAACGAGCGAAGTAAGGTGACCGAGAGGCCACATTACCTATTACTTCAATAAAACATCTATATCTCGTATATCTTCAGTCCAATTTATTCGTACCTGCCCTTCTTATTGTTAGGTAAGCTCCAAACCTATCTAATAGTCTGAATGGCAGTCACAGCCTATATTAATACCAAAAAATACCGGTAATTTTTTTTTTTAAATATTGAAATTTTTGATATTCAACAGTGGTAATTAAATTTTAAAAAAATTAAATTTTAATTAGTAACACCACATGTCACTAATGTCATGTACCTATGTGGCAGTGGTTATAACTAATCCCAGCTAAAATTTTATATTGGTTTTAAATTGGCCAAATATAGACTAAATATTAGTACAATTTGGGCATGCAATATTATACCAATATTCAAATGAAACAACATGCAATATTGGCCCAATATTGGCTAAAATATTGGTACAATATAGGTACCCAACAAAATGAAGTGTGCTTTACAATCCTACCCTTTCAATGGGCAATGTTGACTGTTACTTGAATAGTGTAAGAATCAATCAATCAAAATTTTAATTTTATTTACATTAATTTTGTATTGTAATTATATTTACTAATTTAACAAAGCATTTCTTATTTATTTCTTACATAATAAGCTTAGATAGTAGATCTGCAGTAGATCACCATTAAAACAAAAAAATCATTTCGAAAATTAAAAAATAATAGTTTATATTGAATAAATATTGGCTTGCCAATATTGGCTGGATATTGGCAGTACAATATTGGGTATATATTGCGATGTCAATATTGGCTGTGTATTGGTATTATAATTTCGAGTATATATTGCGATGCCAATATTGGCTGCATATTGGCATTAAAATATTGAGTATATATTGTTATACCAACATAAGCTGCATATTGACATCACAATTTTGGACATATATTGCCTTGCCAATATTGGCTAATTATTAGTTAAATATACATACACTAGCTTTTTAACCCGGCGTTGCTCGGGAAGTTGTCTTGCGGTAAGGAAGATCACTGCAAAAATAATGGGATTTCCGTATGAAAAGATGTATGGAAAGACGTATAGAAAGATGTATGGAAATTGTATGGAAAGACATATTTTCCATACGGAAAGTATGGAAAATATGTCTTTCTATACAATATATCTGAGAATGAATTTATAGTTATTCGAGTTATCTAATTAGCGAAAATATCCAAATAACATTAATAAAATTTATTAACACAAAGTAGATACTGTATAATTATTTTTTAATTTTCTCTTTTTTTAATCTTTTCAATTTTCTCTATTTTCATTTTTTAATTTTCCCTGTATTTTTACTTTTTAATTGTCTGTATCTTATTTTCCATACGGAAAGTATGGAAAATATGTCTTTCCATACAATTTCCATACATCTTTCCATACGTCTTTCCATACGTCTTTCCATACATCTTTTCATATGTCTTTCCATACATCTTTCCATATGTCTTTCCATACATATTTCCATACGGAAATCCCATTATTTTTGCAGTGGATGGAGTAAAATTTCATGATTGAATATATCTGGGAATGAATTTATAGTTGTTCAGGTTATTTAATTAGCGAAAATATCCAAATAACGTTAATAAAATTTATTAACACAAAGTAGATACTGTATAATTATTTTTTAATTTTCTTTTTTTTTAATCTTTTCAATTTTCTCTATTTTCATTTTTTAATTTTCTCTGTATTTTTACTTTTTAATTGTCTGTATTTTATATTTTGGCAAAGGTTTTTAAACCTTGATTTTGTGATTGATATACAACATTTTGGCATTGAGTTATAAATGAAAAAATAGAAAGAAATTATTGCCCAATCACAAATTAAGTCTAATATATAACCATGTATTTATAAATTTATAAAAAAAAGGCAATTTGCTGCAATTTTTATAAAAAATTAGTGGCCAATCATATCCATTCCTGTCGACCACCCAGTCAAACATGATTTTAAACCAATCAAAACTTCATAAAAATGGGCTTCAAACAATCAAACTTTCTTCTTTATACTGTATAGTATAAGTAGGGTGACCATCCGTTCCAGATTTTGCGAGACAGTCTCGTGTTCTGGGTTCGCATCCCGCATAGGGACATGTCCCGGAAGAATGTCCTGGATTCTCCATTTAGGGATGACCTAAATTTAGGGATCACCCAGCTACCCGCCTGATCCACCTGGTCACCCAGCTACCCAGGTGTGAATTGGCCAATCAAATCCATCCATTTATGATTTCAGACCAATCAAAAGCCTTAAAAACAGGCTTCAAAGAAACAAACGAACAAACTCTTTTCTTTATATATTAGATTGGCCATTCAATAATCATGGTAACCAATATTAGCCCAATATAACATATTATCTGGGATATTTTTTACTCCTGAGCTTTCTGTTGGGTTTTCGGGAAAGCACAAAACAGGAAGTGCTTCTAATCTTTATTTAAGCCTTTATGTACATAGGGGGAGGATATGACATCATATCCTTATTGCGCGGTTATCACTAAAACCTTACACTCCTCCTAACCGAGCAATACATTTACATAATTTTATCATTAATTCAAACCAAATAATTTTGTACAATTCTCATGTTTAATTTTTGTTAAACCCTTTGTCAAAATATCTGCTGCCATTTCTTCGGTTGGTTTGTAGGTTACTTCAATTTCTCTTGTTCCTTTCTTTTGCATGAAACCCCGCGTGATTAATCTTGCCTTGTATCTTGCAATTGATCTATCTAGATTTGAATTGTCATTCTTGTAGCTTAATCCATATTCACTTTTCATTGCTGTTTTCCATTTGTTAGCGTCGCTTCCTTTCATCGCCTCCTCGACGGTAATTGGATCAAAAGGGGCAGAGCCAACTGCCAAACGTGCAAATTCATCAAATTCATTGTAAATCTTACGTGGACGGCCTCGTTTTCCTGTTTTTTCGAGTGATGGTCTTCCTGGTACTCTCTTTTTCATTACAGTTTGTTCATTTATCAGCATTACATCTTCAAGTGTTTCAATTTCTGATTCATCTAATTCAGAAGTACTATCATCGCTATCATCAATTGTTGATATTGCAAGTGTTTTGTTTGAATCGTTTTTACGTTGATTATTAGGAGCTGTTGTTTCGTCATCAACATCAATGTTTTTGTCGCTTGCTAAAGTTGATAACATTTTGCTGTTTAATGTTTCGCCATTTTGTATGTTTTTATGGAATCGTACATTGCGCCTCCTTTCAATATTTCCATTGCTCATATTGATTAAACGATAAGCTTTAGATTCATCACAATATCCAACCAAACGAAATTCTTTTCTCTTTGGATCAAATTTATCACCTCGATGCGGTTCCTTTTTCAGTGCTATCGCTTTGCTGCCAATCATCTGCATAAAACGTACGTCTGGTTTTCTCTCGTACCATGTCTCATGAGGTGTTTTGTCGTTTAGAATTTTCGTGGGGCATCTATTCCTTGTATAAGTTGCAGTTTTAATTAATTTGGCCCACATATTCTTTTTAAATGAAGACCCTATCATTAAACATCTAGCCATTTCTACCAAAGTTTTATTTCCTCGTTCTGCAACTCCATTCTGTTGAGGGGTATATTCAACACTAAATTGCCGTTTTATTCCAATTTTCTTCAAATGGTTGTTGAATTCCTTACTACAAAGTTCTTTAGCATTGTCACATCTCAAAGTTTTGATTAGTTTTCCCGTTTCACGTTCCACTCTTTTCTAGAAATCCACAAATTTTTAAAATATTTTGCTTTTATGCTTCAAAAATACTGTCTCAATCATTCTTGATTTATCGTCGATAAATGTTGCAAAATAACAGGCACCACCCTTTGAATGTGTTCTCATTGGTCCGCAAATATCGGTGTGAACCAGTTGTAGTAATTTCTTTGATCTTGTTTTGGAATGTTCATATTATTGTTGTGTGATTTTTGCAAGATCACAAACTTTGCATTTTAATTCTTTTATTTTTCCATGGAATCTTATACCATTAACCATTTCTTTATTCATAAGCTTCTTCATGTCATTGAGGTTGAGGTGTCCCATTCTGCAATGCCAATACGTTGCTCAATCGTTTTTGTTGTCTATCTCAACTTTTGTACTTTCTTTTCCGACATCTCTTATTATTAGTGATTTTCCTACTAACACTGCTTTCAGTTTAACGTCATTTT
>JAQFZN010002180.1:0-12268 GCA_034687075.1 Geophilus carpophagus | reverse complement strand
ATGTTTTTAAATTAAATTACGTGCTAAGGTTGTTCATATAAAAATTAGTTTTTTACATTTACACTGTTCCTAACAGTGTTATTTCTTTTGCGTGTAATGTTTCAGCTAAGGGTAAAGTTGTAAAAAATTATAGGTGGTGATGTTGCATCCTGTTTTTTCCCCCTAATAATCTTAGAACTACTGTTCTTCTTGGTTAGTCTCTCTTTGGTTATTAATTTTTTCAACATATTCTTCACATAAATTCCATGATTTAGCACAACATATAGCCCATACTTAAAGATAAATTATTTTAGATAAATATAAGTATAACATTTATTATATTACCTTTATTCTATATCTTGCCAGGTTTGCATTTGATATAAACTTTAAATGAACAACGAACATCTCTATTTTTTTTTCCAAAATAATTATCTGAATTATTTAACAATTAGAATTGCTGAAGGATATTTACACTAGAGTTGCACTCCATTTTGTTGCAGCTGGTATCGAACATTTAAAAAACATTTCGATGCTGTTGATACACTTAATGAATTCTTTTGCACATGCATCTTTCCTAATTGCATCATTTATGCCAAGTTGGAGGGTGTGTGCTAATCATTTCTCACAATGTATGATCTTTTCTCATTTTCATCTTCTAAGTTACTATCATTGTTTGTTTCAGGCATCGAAGCACTGTTTTGTTTTCATCAGTAAATGTGTATGAGCTTATTATTATTGTTGGACTGGGTGTTGGTCTCAAACAACGGCCTATTGCTTGTCGCGTTTGCTATAAACCAGTCGTTTAACAACTGGTTGTTCGGGCGCCGTTCTTCTCCTTGGCAATTCGGGCATATCCATGTGATGTCTTATTTGTGTCAAATTTTATTTTATTCTCATGAATATCACAAACAGAAACAAATCTAACTCAGCTTCTGCATAGCATCGATGCTTCAATAGTATCATCTGTCATGCATGCCCTACGAGATTTTATAAGTTGGCCGCTTTCAAAAAATACACTTTCACTTGCAACTGAATTTGCTTGTATACAAAGCATATCTCGTGCAAATTTCGAAATTGTTGGAAATCTGGATGATGCATTAACCCACCATTTAATAGGATCAGCTGTTTTATCTCGCTGGGCAGTGAAATGCGTTACATTACTTTGAAAGTAACGTGTTACTGTAACGGTAACGGTCACAACCCTGAAAACCAGATACATGTGGTTGCTTGCTAGAGTTAACAAGAAGCATACATATATACAAAATTAGTGGGGGGAACAATAAAACTAGCTTCAGCAGTTATTGATGATAAATTATTCACCTCTCCCCACATCCAGATTCAGGTTCATCTTTATCTAAAGATCTGTGTTATTCCTAAAAAGTTTTCATAAATATTAAAATAATGAAATATCTTAAATAATTATATTAGTTACTAAAGGTACATCTACTTAATGAAGTTGCATTTCTTGAGGTTGAAAAAGTTGGATTCTGTAAAAAGCAAAATAAATAAATAAATAAAACAATTAAATTAAAATTGAATTGTTTATCTTGACATTACTAATTGGTGAATTAGGGTCACACTTAACGGTTGGCTGGTGGCAGGTGGCATTATTGCTATCAGAATAATTATCTACAAATGTATCATTATCATCATACAAATTTGTATAATCAACTACTTTTTCAATTTCTAACACTACATCCACATCTTTACAACGAGTTGGTGACTTCATAAAACTTACAAATTGTTGGAATTTAAGTGTAAAATTTATATATATAGTCACGATACTGTCTATGACCATCTTTTGCATGATCATCAGGTTTGGGTGTGATGGAGAAGCAAGGGGGACAAAGCATAATAAATGACTGACTCAGAGACTCAGTTCAGGTCTAATTAATCTTAATTAATTGCAGCCCTGTTCCCCAGTTCAGACTGGTCCTTAGCATGCTGCCGACAGGTTGGCATTGCACTATGTCCACAACAGGGCAATTGTATACATTGCATGAGGTTTATATGGAAAGTAATTTTCCTTTAGTTTATGCTATATTACCCTGATAAAACACAATTAACATATGAATGTATGTTCCAACTGATTGAAGGAGCAGCAACTACCCCCCAAATGGGTATAATTTTTACACCAAATGATTTTGAAGCTGCATTTAAATATTCAATATTGTTTGCTTCCCTATTCACAGTGCATTTGGAAAGAAGTGCAAAAATCTAAACTTTGCAGACCCTGAATTAGAAGAGCTGCAACTCAACCACTTGTTCCCATGCAACATGTTGATTACATTTATTTATTGCTACAAGAAGCATCAGACTTCCCTCAAACCATGCTATTTCATAATTATATATCAGATACATGTCAAACTAATATAGCTGAAAGTACATCATCTGACAGCAGTATACTAGATATCAACTGTTAACAATTGATAGACATTGAAAACAATTGTTTACAAAACACTAGGAGTCTAGCATCAACAGATTTGCAGCTTAATGTCAGTAATTTAGATGAAAACAACAAATTCCTCATTTAACAGTGAACTTGACAATAATGACAACAATGTTTTCATTACTTAAAAAAAATTACACAATTACATACTAAACATTAATCAATTAGAAACAGCTATTTTATTACTAAGTCTTTGAGCCAAACACAAATTGACAACATTGCATCAGAGATCTAATAACAGTTATTGGCACCTTATTACCACATCCAAATAACTTTCTCAAAAAATTTTATGTTAAAATTTTTTAAAATTTATTAAGATTATAAACAACATTTATTCTGTTCAAAATGTCAGTATTATCTGGGGCTCATTAATAGAGATTTAATGACATATTGTCCTGTGTGCAGTTTTGAAACTGATGAACCAGGATCATTTTTTCAAATTCCAATAGAAACAGTTGGACACCCAGAAAGACAGTCTCGCTTCCTGGCACAGGCCTGCCCGAGACCCCACAACAGGTTCTGTAACCAACAGTACCAAATAGTGATGGCACAATTTTAAAAGTTTCATCCATTAAAACTTTATTCACATTAAAAAAAATTTATATTGTTAATTGTTTCAAATATTAATAAAAAATGAAATAATTAATATAATTAATGTATTTGTTTATATTTATATGTAAAAATAAAATAAATATATTTTTAATAAAATTTTAAAAATATTTTAGACAAAATTTTAATTTTCTGAATTTTTTTTAATTAAATACACAAAAAACTTTACATCAAAAAGCAAGAAATTATGGATTATTAATCACAGGATTTTTTGGAAGAAAAAGAAATAAAATTTTTCCATCAGAATTGTCCACTTTTTGAAATGTTCCTACAATGGAGTTTGCATAAAATGGCACTTGTATATCAGCTTTCAGGATTTCACCTGATTTCATCTTCATGATTACTTCATCTAAATACTTTTCACTACTTTGTAATCTTTTTTTGTATCCAGGTCTACAAACCTTTTTCTTGGCTACATTGTTTAATTGTGCCATCATTGTTCCACTTTTGACTGCTTCTGTGATCATTTCCATTAAAACGACCATGACTACTATGTCTACGTCCACGTCAATGTCCATGTCCACATCCACAATTTTCATAACCTCCATAGTAAATGAGAGAATTAGGCATAGATGGGGCAACCATACAATTGTGTGTAATATGAGCCATTTGTAAAGCAGTAGTAAAACAACAAATATGTTGGCTTATATATTATTTCTTGTCCCTTTATATACAGTTTTAATTAAAAATGTGATGAGTGGACTATGAAGATTAGTGTATTCTAAAATGCAAAATATCGCTTTTTTGCCATTTGAATTTTATTAGTTTTAGTCAGAACCTTTATTTTTTGTTATAATGAAATGCAGGGTTTAGGCGATAGTTTAAGTGCCAGAGGGTGCAGAACCTGTCGGGGATCCTGGCAGGTCTGTGCCCGGTGGGCGAGACTGGCTTTCTTTGGGTTAGCCATCTGTTGTTCCGTGAGGGCCTCAGATGGTGTCATCCCAATGATGGTCAGCAATAGACTAACTCCCTTGGTTTGGAGTGCGCATCAAGGGGAGGGGTCAATCAGAGAAGTACCCTGATTGGACCAGAACTCTTAGCCCTGGGGCTTCTTTCTACCCCTCATGACCCTTTTCGTGCCGGTGGTACGGTGGGCAGTCACATCTCCCCCCCTCGAAAAAAGGGTGGAGACTGGGGTTTATAGAAATGCTGGCCGGTTTGATGCGACGGGGTCCTCGGATGAGGCAGGCTAAAAAAAAAAAAAATCAAAAAAAAGTAGCTGAAGACAGCGAAACGTTGCCGCAGTTCTAGGCAATCATTTTACCACATCCAAAAATCGAGCCTGAAAAATAAAATAAAAATAATTGCTTAAATTCAAATAATTTTTTTTCATTTAAATTAGAAAGAAAAATATCTACTCACCACTCATGTGTGTGGAAGCCGCCATCTTGTTTGTCGGTTCGATCGATCGCGCCCGGGCTCGATATAACAGGGAGAACGCCATCTCGTGACGAGTTCTCGAACTGCGATTGGCTAAGATCAGCCGAGAGACAGAAACAGACTGTGGCCACAATTTGAAAACAATTTTGAAAACAAAACAAAGTTAACATTATATGTATACACAACAAAACAAAAAAAAATCTTCTCCTCTTCCTCTCCGGGTTGGCAGCTGCAAGTGGCCGCTAAATTGCTGGCACACTGTGTAGATCTGATGTCTTTTTCTGTGAAGGAACTCCGTTTGAGCTTTTCTTTTTTTTGTGTAGTTTTCTTGATCTTTCAAGACTTCAAAAACTTAATTCACTAAGTATGTTTTTTCTTACCCCTAATTTTTCCGTGCACTATCACTGCACACGAACCAAAAACAACAACTCTAAGTCTGACATTGTGTGAAAAGACTAAACTTTCCACAAAATACAAATGCGCTAGAAACATGGAATTAAATTGAATTAGATACATTAAATCATATTAAACAGAATTAATCCAAAAACTCACTAGCTCAATCTTAAACAACCTCCCTCTTAGAGAACGGAGCAGCCATCATCTTGGCTTTTCAACCACATGATCATGTGACTGCCTCTTGGACTACCTGATGAGTTTGGATCTCACCAAGTAGCAAGAAGGGCAGGTATGAATAAATTGGACTCGAGATGATTAAGACAAAGATGTTTTATTGAAGCAATTGGTAATGTGGCTTCTCGGTCATCTTGCTCTGCATGTCGCATCATTGACAGTCAGCGCCATCCTAAATCCAGTTGCCCATGGTCCATTACACTGTAATGGACCATGATGACGTAAAACTAGAATCATGACATTTATGCCATGAGACTCAGGTCGATCAAGTGCCTAAAAGGGGATCATTGGGTAAACCTGAATGATTGCTTATCGTAGACCACGAGACAAGCGCAGGAAGAGACATCTCTCTCTGCGTCACTCAAGTCCCTCAAACACTAGACTATAGGACAGCTCTTCACCGTCCCACACCTAACTAAGGACTGAGTGAGCCTCGGGAAGGGGGCTCACGAAGTCACGTAATTAAGGGTGGCGGAGCCACCTAGTGCACTTTGCAAATAGGGGTAATAGGTCCCGTGACAACCTCCAAAAAGGTGAGCAACGGGAGAAAAAAGACCTAACCCCGTGAGGCGGGAGATCAAATCTCCTGTCTCCATAAAAAAAAAGTTAAAAGTTAAATTACTACTAGGGCTATTCACCAGGCACAATCGTGATGATAAAGGATGTTAGGCCCCTGGATTCGTCGGCGCTGAGCTTGTGCGTATGCGAACCTTAATTACTGTAAGCAAGGCGCCGAGAGAAACCAATACAAATACAGTAATAATAAACGAGAAGTAAAAAACACTGACGTAGCAGTCAGAAAAAATGGCAATAAAAAAAAATATGGTAAGAAAAACACGAGTTATAAAATATTTTTTGTACACTATGTATAATGATTACAATGAATAAAAAAAGGGGCATAATAATAAAAAAAAATGCAAAGTAATGCGTGTTGTGACCGAGTGACTGGACACAACTTGTGACTACGTCACTTCCGGATCGGTCACAACAACGATAAAAACACGAAAAACACAAAAAGAAAAAATGAGTAAACACGGGGAAAATGCATGGCAAATAATATATAATAATTAGAGAAAAAAATCTGGCAGCAAACTCGCTGCTGGGGTGTAACCCCACACGTCTCCAAATAAATATGTATCAAATTATATATAAAAAAGGATAAAAGCTCACTAAAAAAAGTTCAATAAAAAAGCAAAAAAAAGTTCAAAAAATGTCCTTCGGATGGGCCACAGCTTGTGACCACACCCCTCCCTGGCCAACTCCGGCACGAGGAACACCAAAAAGAAAAAAAAACTTATACGTCAGCAAACTGTCCTGGGGTAGGCGGGCGCTCGTCTCCCTCCCCCACCTCCATCGCCATTCCCTTCTCAGCGTTGGCGACCATCCAATGGAAGGCCGCCAAGTTCTCCTCATCTTCGTCGCTATCCTCGAATTGTGGTGTCGCAACCACTGGTGCAGGTGGTGGCGTCTCTTCAGGCACTACCTGCTCGGGATGCACCACGACTTTCGACGATTCTGGTGCAGCCAGAGACTCCTCGTCACCCTCGGAGAGGCTGCTTTCTCCAACGTTGTCGGGCGGTTTCACGAATTGCGTCACTCCTCCAGTTGGCACCGCTGGGTACTATCTGGCGCCGAAGAAAATCATGGACATTGTCCGATGGTATAGTGTTCGCTTCCGATGGGCGGTGTATGGCTCCATGACGCAGGGCAAACCACTGCTCTATCTCCTGTGGCTGGAGAAAGTTTTACATCGGGCACATGACCATCGCTAACGCCATCTCCCGACCGTTTTCGCAAACAAATAATCTTAACCAAAACCCAAAAAATATTAAATTCCCGCGCTGTTAATCAAAATTTTCAATAAATGAAAAATTCACAACAAATAATCACTTTTTCTGTTCAAATCAATCCATTTGTCAAATAAAAATAAACGAGGCCATCTATTTCATAACGCATTTAAATAAAATGTAAAAAGTCTCAAAAAATGAGATTCATCAATCACAAGCATTAAAATGAATGGAAATGAAAGCCCATAATAAAGTAAATCCAATCCCCCATCCACTGTAAATTGCAATAATTCTGCATTGCATAAAATAATTTTCATTTCCGAGTGACTGAAAAATTGGCACTCATGAACGCCACCATGACCAGAAGTTGGGTGGTCATGCGCCAATTGTAAATATTTTTTATACAATGAGGCCGTCACTGCTATTTTCAAGCTGGGATCATCGAGGAACATGTCGGTATGATGTGGGTCTATAATTTGCAAAACCCCATCCCTAGAGATGAAATATTTTTCAAAATTCTTGAAATCTAAATGTGACTCCCATTTGGAAGCATCATACTTGTCACTGTGATAGTCCTTCAAGAAACTGAACACTGCTAATTTTCGGATCCCAGCCTTGTTCTTGGATCAGCTCCTCGAGAGTGAAACCGAATTGTGGCTCCACCCCCAGTGCCAAGAAACAGGGCGCAAGCGAACATGCTTCCTCATCTGCAGTGAGATGAGTAGTTGCATTCTTGCTGCTTTCAGCATGGGATAAGGCATCTGCAACTTTATTATCAATGCTTTTCCAATATTTTATCGTAAAATTTTCCTGTTAGAGCATCATCGCTCAACGCGCTAGACAGCCAGAAGGGCTGTCCAGTGGCATCAGCCACTTAAAAGCTTGATGATCCGTTTCCAACGTGAAATGCGAGTACTCTATGTACTGTTTGAACTTCGAAATCGCCCAAACCATGCCTAAGCATTCAAGTTCAGACGCGCTGTAATTGGATTCAGCGGTTTGCATAAGCAACCGGTCGTTGTCTTGATTCACCATCCTGCACTTGCATAAGCCCACACGAACTTGCATCAGTGTGAATAATAAAAGGAAGTGCAAAATTGGGCAGAGGTAGCACGATCTGACATGCAAGTGCCTTTTTAAGCAGCTCAAATGCCTATTGACATTCTTTCGACCATTCCCACGGAGCATCCTTCCGTAATAAGGCATAAAACGGTTTACTGATAAGATGGTGTTTCTCAATAAACGGACCGTAAAAACCGACCATCCCAATAAAGTGCAGTAACTGCTTTATGTTGGTGGGGATAGGGAAATTATCTATGGCTTGCACCTTCTTGGGATTAGGGGTGTAGCCATCTCGGGTGAGCACGAATCCTAAGAATTCCATGGATTCGGGGCAAATAAATGATTTTGAGGGGCTAATGGTTAAGCCATGTTCTCTAATTCGAGCAAGCACATCCGCAACGTGCTTGAGGTGATCCTCGTATGTGTCACTAAAAATAATGACATCATTGAGATATGCTAATGCCCATTTAAATTTAGACTCGCCCAATACCACATTCATCATTCTCTGAAATGCACTAGGAGCGTTGGTCAATCCAAATGGCATTCTCACGTACTTAAAAGTACCCCAAGGTGTGTGAAACGCAGTTTTCACTTGGTCAGATGCTTTGACCTTCACCTGGTGATAACCCTTGGTCAAATCTAGAGATGTAAAGAATTTCTTTCCACCCAGACAAGCCAAGATCATGCCGATATCAGGCATGAGGTAAACATCCTCAGTAATCTGATTGAGACACCTAAAATCGATACACAAACGAGATGTGCCATCTTTTTTAAGGACAATGACAATTGTATTGGACCATGCACTAGAGCATTCAACCACAATTTTCTCTTTAATTAATTTGTCCAACAACTCGTGCAGTTTCCGAGCTTTCTCAGGATTCAGCGGTCGCTCTTTACAATTAGAGGTTTGGCATTACCAGTTGGGATGTCATGCTCGACTGTCGGGAGCATTCCCGGACGTTTACTGAACAAATCTCTGTATTTATCCAGTACGTGAGTCATCTGCTGCCTCCGCCTCTTACTCAAATAAGACGCAGAGAACAGCATGTCATATACTTCATTAGTCGTATTTTCCACCTGTGTTTGTAATTGATTCGCCACCAGATGTCTCTGGTGGGCCAAGAACACAGTGTCCGATGCAAGCATGCTAGCATTGTGCTCTGTAACAGGGCTTACAGGGTCATCAAATGGGTAGACATGGTCGAATTGACCATCAATGCACCAACCACCTCTCGGGGGGTTGAGAACAATGTTGTTAGCGGCTAGCCAATTGTAACCGAGTTGCAGGTGCGGGGATACCGAAGGTAGTACCTGGAAAACCACTTCAGCTTCACGTCCCAAATGCGTTAAAGGGAGAGAAACTGTTCCTAGAGGGCGCACTAGTCTATCGCCTGTCATAACCAAGCCATGACCTTGATTAGGTTTGATCAAATTGGACATAGCTAATTTGTGTAAAAGAGCTATGCTGACATAAGTGTCAGAAGCCTCAGAGTCTAGGATGGCAGAAATGGCTTTACCCTTAACCTGTGTGGTTAACAATGCCTGTTTCTTCTTTGTAGGCATCACAAAGAAGTTACCATCAATTTTATCAATTATTCTAGGCTCTGAACCCTTAGCATCTAAACTATACTTATGTAATAATGTGTCGAGTAAATCAGTCTGTTGTGGCATGGTGATATCAGGGTCTGAGATGATAACGCACTCTAAGTTGACCCTTTGTCCAATTGCGCGACATTGTTTCCCTGGTCGTAGTGGTCATACTGATCATATGGGTTGAATTGGTCAACGTAGGCCTCTTGTTGTTGATCCAGATCCTTGGCAACCTGTTGTGCAACCATCGCTAGCTGTGTGGTCTGTACCTTCTGGTGAGGGCAATCTCTAATGAAATGTTGTCCTCCGCAGTGGAAGCATCCTTTTTTATCGGGTATGGTGCGATAATTCGGCAGGAGGTTGGCTTTTTCAGTTGTGGAGCCAATCGTGGACGGGTTAACCTGTTGAGGTTTCGGGGCAGGAGGAGGGCGATCCTGCCGTCGGGGCGGGGATGGTGCCTGGTCTCTCCTATACACAGGGCGCTGCTGGGCAGCGGGCTTGGATGCCACAGGTCCTTGATTAGAGGCAGCAGCCAGTGCTCTCATCTGAATAAGTTCTGCCAGCAACTCGGCCATGCCTGCGAGGTTGCTAACCCTTTCTAATACCTGTTGTCAAGATTTGACACCCATCATCCCACAGGTCATCATATCTCCTGTGAGCGGGTTCATCGCCTTCATTTTCGAATGATCATCAGGCTGTGTCTGTATTTGTGCAAAAATGTTTTCTAATATCGAGCGCACCTGCTGGGCTGATTGGCCAAGTTTCTGACGTACCGCGCCTTATTCAGCACCGAAGACCTCATCAGACTTGCCCCAATCCTTTATGCATCGCTGCATAAGTTCCTCCCATGAGCGACAGCCATCTAAGCGGGCCGCCATGGAAGATGCCTCACCTGTAAACAGGTAGGGCAGACCAGACTGGGCAATCCTGTCCAAATCCAGGTCGTGGGCTTGTGCCACTTGCTTCATTAACACGAAGAAATCTCAGATGGGCATATTATGTCCATCAAAACGTTGGTATTTTAATTTCGCCAACTTGTCTGAGAGTTCGTTTGCAGTCATCGTCGCTTTAATATAAATGTAAAAAAAATTCAGGACCTTCTGAGTCACCGTGTACACGGCTTAAGTGTCTCACAGCGTGGGAGATTTCGGCACTCGTCCACCTCGTACGCGTCAAGCTGACAGGCGATGGCTCAAAGAACCTTCGTCTCATCGACTGCCACGTTCGATTTCCCCCTACCGACTGGAAACTCTTCCAAAAGCAAACTCCGATGACAACGGCGCAGTCCTCTTCCTCTAGCACGCGGTGTAAGATCCGCAGGTCCTCCTCTGCGCCGTAGTCCGCTTCCGGGTCTGTCTTGCCTGAAGCCAGACGAGCTTCGTCGGGTTCGGGCGATGTCGACGAGCGGTCCAGCGACTCGGGTTGCTCGTCGACGCCCAGGTAATCTGGAAAACGAGTCAAAACAAGTCAAAACGCGGACGACACGCACGTGTACACACACCCAGCAGCTTCCGGTGACCCTCCTTGTGTCGATCGTTGACTTCGTAGTCCTTGATTCGAACGACGATCCGCTTCAAGTACCGCTCTCTCGCCGACTGCCACGTTCTCTCGATGATCTGGAAAAATTGGTGAATCGGTAAACGAGCGAGTCAATTAACTGGTCGTTCAAGAAACTCACTCCTCGCGATTCGAATCGCTGCCAAAACTTATTGCCCTTCGTGGCAGCGAAGTCGTTCTTGTCCAGCACATAGTAGATGATCCGCAAATCCTCTTGCACGTCGTACGCCTTCGTCGACCTTCTCGTGCCGCCCGCACTAGAAAAATACCGCAGCTGTTCCTCGGTCAGGTCGTAGCCACTCAAGTTCTTAATGATCTGTTTTCGAAATCTTTCCCTCGTGGACTGCCAAGACCGGCCCTTCACCATCTTCACTGTGAATTAATAAAATAGTGATCAAACAGATGAAAAAAGCGAGCGAATAAAAAGCATTGAACCACTTACTTTACGTCGTTCCATCTGCTTCCACATGGATTCTTCGCTCGTTGCGTTCAACCTTTTGCCTTCAAAAATATACTCAAATATCGCCAGGTCTTCCTGCGGACTATACTCCCGCCTTCTCGTTTTCGGTCGCTGTTTCTGTCGTTCAGCCATCGTGGCCGTGGTCTTGATGAACACCGAGGCCCGAGATGAACAATTTCTCAAGATAAATTCAGCGAAAACCGAGTTGTTTCGCTTTCCAACTGAACGAATTACCCACACCGCCGGAGGACACCCGCCTCACAACATACAAACACATTTAATACGCCCGCGAATTCCTTGGTTACTCCATCAAAATGTAGAGAGTTACCTCAGAGAAGGTAAAACTCGTACTGGCCCCACTGGCAGCCCCCAGGTCTCGGGTACAGCATGGGGGACGAGAGGAGGCTCTCTTGATCTTGCAAGAGCCAAAAAAGACCAATCTCCCGCCCAATATACCCATCTAACGGTCGACCGATTGCCAGAGGCAACCAGCACCTTCTGTCCCACAACCAGTGCAAGGTTGATCAACGAGTGTGGCCTTGAAAGCCAGGAACACCTTTAGCTCGATGTCCACACTCGACCCTTAAACTAGTCACCAAACTCCAGCACCTCATAGAGTTACATCCCAGGGTTCCCTCACAATCATACATCAAAACAAACTGAAAAAATTTTTTTATGTAAAACATAGGGCATTGGGAATGGGTAAGTCATTTCATGTGAGTCCCTACTCATTCATGACTCAGAGCCAATCCCTCACAATACATG
>JAQFZN010002179.1:0-12271 GCA_034687075.1 Geophilus carpophagus | reverse complement strand
GCAAATTTTTTTTTTACATTTATTGCAAATTTTTTTTTTACATTTATTGCAAATTTTTTTTTTACATTTATTGCAAAATCCCTTTTTCATAAGCTGCAACAAATTGCAAAAATTGCAACATTTTTGAAATTTTGCTATATTGAGATTCTTGCAATTTTTGTGATACTAATGGTTAGTGCTTTTTTTGTAAGAAAAAAGGTTTTGGAACTCACATTTTGTTAACTTTTAAAAAATTATATATTCAGTCCTTAACATAAATTTAATTTATTTATTGAAAAAAGGTTCTGGCACCCTGTACTGGCATGTACTGTCACAAAAAAAGCACAGCTAATGGTATTTTTACCAAATATTTCATACAATAATAAAATGTAATTATTCTATTTAGTAATTTAGAAACATTTTAGTATTATAAAGATTGCATGTATTGTGATATTTCAATTTTGATATATTGCATATATCACAATATTGCAAAATTGTGATTAATCGCATTTGTTTTTCTATGCGTTTGATTGTAACAATATCCAGAAAAATATATCGCATTGTGATTAATTGGATTATTGCACATCCCAATTGATTTGATGGATCCACTTCTCTATCTTCCAGATAATTAAAATTCTACTATTTTCCCCAATAATTCTTTTCCAATTGTTTTTCAAGAAGTTTTTCTGAGTGTTCTTTTAGGCAGGGCTGGATTTACAACTCAAACTCATAAAGATAAAAAGTCAGCATTTTTTGGTAGCTCTGATTTCTATTTCTAATAACTACTTTAATTTAACACTAAATTAAAAACAAGTAAGGAATTTAATACTTAGATTATTACTCATTTATTTCATGCTGTTTTGCATACTGTAGCATACATTGTTAAAGAACCCCTGAATTACAAAAAAAATCAATTGCATTATAAATATTGAAATCACTTGTGAAAGACACAACCTAAAAAGAGTGTTTAACAAACACATTCCTTAAATGGCCAGTTTTACTGCTAAAACAACACTGATTTAAAACAGGAGACACAGAAGAAATAGAGTTTTGGAATGCAGCTAGTGTTTGGTTTGCTTTGAGTTGTAGGCTGGGGCTAGATCTTGTTGGAATATAAACTTTTTTTGAGGGAGTACTTTTGATGAATTCTGAAGATGTTTATCAAGAATTGAGATGCACACAGTTCCTTAAATAAAACAAAATTTTCTCAATTCTTTAGCAGTTATAGACCCCACATCATTACACTAATTGGAAACTTAACACTTCTTTTAACACAGTTTAATGTAAATTTTTCATTACTTCTTTTCAAAACTTTAGGCTTGTCATCACCAAAATTGATACACATCTTTGATTCATTAGTAAAGAGTACATTAGATCATTTGTTATTTGTCCAATCTCTATGAACCTTATACCAATTAACTCTCTTTTTTTCTTTCCTGTTAAGCAAAGGTTTTTTATTTGGAATATAAGATTTATATCCCATTTCTCGAAGACATTGTCTGATTGTTGAGCAGCTTAATGTTATGTTGTGATCTTTTATCAATAACAGTCATATTTCATTGCTGGAGAGAAATCTATTACAATTCACAAGTGTTTTAATGATCTGTTTTGTAGTTTTGGCTTCAATTTTCTTTCTGCCACTTTGTTTTTGTGGCTTTTTTAGTCCATTTCTCCTAAATTCTTTTAGAATTTTGGATATTGTTAATTTAGCTTTTGACAATTTTATAAATTTGATTCTGTTTTCCATCTGCATGTAATTGGCAAATGCATTCCTTTTCAACAAGTGTGACTTGTTTTGCACGAGGAATATTTTGGTCAATTTTATAACTGAAAACCATTTGTTTAAGTGTTGTTTACCAATTAAATTTAGTGCTTAATTAAAGTAGTTATTAGAATAGAAATCAGAGCTACCAAAAAAAAGGCTAAGTTTTTATATTTATGAGTTTGAGTTGTATGTATAAGCAAAATAAGCAGTTGCTTAGAACTCCACTCATCGGGGGACCCAGAAAAACTCTTTACTTCTATGATATAATCAACTAATTTTTCACCATCAAAAGTAGAGAAATAATGTTATAATGATTTTGATGTTTTTGATGTAAATGAATGGGGGGAATCCCAAAAAAAATTGTGCTTAGGGGCTCTGCAATACCTAAATCTGGCCCAGCCTGTAGGAAATACGGTAAGTTGTGGAAGCATAAAAGTTGTACATGGGGAGATGTGTAAAAAAAAGGCAGAAATAGCATACTTTATTTCTGGCTGCGTGAGAGTCAACTGAGCTGACCATGCTCAAAAAGTACAAGTGATAAAAAAGTAAGGGATCCATAAAATAAACACTATGGTAAACATGAGTAAATTCAACAGCACTGTCAACAGGGTGTAACTTTGAGGCAATCTGCCTCATGATGCTGCCAAACAAGGAAGTGCAATCATCACAGATGAGGGAACATTGTGTATACTACAATCACCCTTGCTCAGAATGTAATACATCAGGGGTGATGTTTGATTATTTGCCTCAGGGTGAAATTTAGTCTGTAAATTGTCTAGATTGAAATTAATAGATTATTTCATAGTGGAGTTAAATAAGGTTCTAGAAAAGTAGGGTTAATCAGGCTTTAGCCAATCACAGTCTAATGGAAGTTTTTGTGAACAGAGTATGGGTTAAGAATTGTTGAAACTATACTCAGTAGTGCTATGGTATGTCAGTTTATTTGTTTATTGATCATAGTTAAATATGCTTGTATGGATCTAAATGGTTCATTAAACATTGTTTTGAGGCTAAGGATTGGTTATATATATATTGCTCCTGGAACTGAAAGCCATCTAATCTTAAGTTTCAAGAATTTTCTGCCACCATGAGTAAACCAATGCAAAAGCATAATGACTTTGTGAAAGTACTATAAAAGAAGATTATGGCTTCAAATTTATTGTCCTAGTAAAAATTCTAATATTTTTTTAGTTTAAATACAGTATTAAAATAGAAAATAAAAAGATTTCTAGTAGAATGCAGTACCAACTACAATTCTCTGAAATCAAATTTTTTTATTAAATGTATAATGGGAAATCTAAATTGATCACTGATTTAAATTTTATTCACAAACCTTAAACAAACTCTTCTTTATTATCTTTTTGCAGAGGTCGACTGGTGGAAATCTTAGGTCATTCCAACTAATGATAATCAAGAACAATTTTTTTATTATTGTAGATTATAAATGTATTTTGATGTGAATTATGTGAAATTAGGTGGTGAATCATTCTTAAGGCATAAAGGCATCATCAGGTTGATTGTACCATTTGTGATTCCTATACAGGGTGTTCTGCCAAATACCTACCAGGTGAATTATTTTACAAACATGAGAATTTAAAAAAATTTTAAATTATCGATTTAAGTAAGTGACATGTGAGGAATTCAATAAAACATGTTAAATTCATGTGACATTGTTGCATCACTGTTTTGCAACTTGTAACTGTTAATCCAACAATGCTATGCATAAAATGTCAGTTGCAAAGCTGTAGAGCACAATCTGTTTAGCACAATCTGTTTAGTACATTGCCACATTTAAAAACATTTTGTTTGTAGGACTTTTTTCCTTAAAATTTTAAAAAATAAAAAATAATTTTTATTATGTGGGTAATGATTTTTACTTCAAAGAATAATTTTAAAAAAGATAAATAATAAGGAGGCACAAAGTCCTACAAACAATAAGTTTTTAATGTGGCAATGTACTAAACAAATGATGTTCTACAATTTTGCAATTGACATTTTTTGCGTAGAATTGTTGGTTTAAAAGTTACAAGTTGCAAAACAATGATGCAACAATGTCACATGAATTTAACATGTTTTATTGAATTCCTCACGTGTCATTTACTTAAATCGATAATTTAAAATTTTTTTAAATTCTCATGTTTGTAAAATAATTCACTTAATAGGTGTTTGGCGGGACACCCTGTATAAACGAAGTAGTTGCCTTATACAAGTCACTAAAAGTGCAGTAGAAGTTTCTGATTATTGTCCCATGGAAAGGAACCCAACCTTCAAACTAAAGGCAGGAGATGCAGTAGAGAAGAAAGTTGACATGCTAGATGAGCCAAATCATAAAAAATAGTTTTTTATTGTTTGCTTCTTTCTCTTTTGATTTATTGGTTCAATTAAATTTATCGTAGCAAGGTACTGTCATAAATAACAAGTTAAAATTGGCATTTTATAGCATACTATTCAGGTAAAAGGCTTTTTTACCCAATAGGAGTTTGAATAAATAGTTTTATTGATTACTTTTACTTATTAATGTATAATAATGTTTAGTTTGTGATCTACTAGTGGTATTATTTCATGTGCATGGGTACACAATTTTCCACATTTGAATGTAATCCCACACACATAAATGCACATGCAGATGGTTAGTCTTATCAGAAGATGTTCTTTGGCGCACTTACCCATGCACATGCAAATGCGTTTAAAAAATAGAGATGTTGATAAATATAGAGTTGCTACAAATGTCATATGATTCATCTTAATGTATAAGACTTCTATCAAAGTAGAAAATATATGCTACACAATCTTTAAACATGATTTTATAGAAAAGTCTGTAGTCTGTTCAAATTGATAGAAAAGAGTACATGTTATAAAATTATCTAAGAAGGAAGAAACTGCAAACATGAATTTGTGTGCAGTGCTTTAGAAATGAAACATGAATTTTAAATTTTTTATAGTTGTGGTTAAATTGCAACAGGATGAGAAATAAATCTCATGCTGTCTTTACTGGAGTTTAGTTCTAGATCAGGGGTCAGCAACATGGTTCTCTTGGGCTCCTAAAATATCTAAATTCTAAATTTTAGATATTTAAACAACAAACACTCGTAGTTGTAGTGAATAATTTTAGTAAAAATTTATGTAATAAATTTATGTTACATTAATATTTTCATGTTTAAATATTACCCCTCCTTCCTCTTCATCTTACAGTGCCCACTGAACTTTTGCATTTCTGAAATGTGCCTTCCTAGCAAAAAAGGTTCCCGGTAGTTCTTTTTCTAGATAAAAGTTTTTCGGACAACATTTGACTTAACTGAAATTATTCAATTATTTCAATTTTCCTATGAATATTCTCAAAAGTTGTTTTAAAAAGATCTACTAAAACATTTGGATTTTTTTGAAAATTGACACTTGACTGCCATTTGTAGGTAGATTTTCAGTTACAATCAGTGGATTGCCAGTGTCTGGGACAATGCAAGTATTGCATCCTCTAACCATGCCAGGCTGGCCCTAGGTCCCTTGATGATGTGTTCAAGATTTTTTGAAAACCCCATAATAAAAGGGAGAATGTCCTCTAGAGTGAAAATGCATCAGAGTCACGTACATTGCAGAGTGGAGGATGATATAGGAGGAGGAGCAAGACTCACTTACTCTGTGAGGGAGAGGTGCCTTTGGTCAAATTTCAGGGGCAGCAAATTGCCACAATGAACAAGAAAAATGTTCTCTGGGGTTACTAAAACTTTGTTTTGGCTCAGAATGTATATAGTTGTTTAAGTTACTCATTCAATATTTTAGTAATTAAAACTTTATTTTGCCTCTTTGAAATAGAGCAAAATTATTTAGGTCAAAATAGAAGAGAATTCAAATAGTGCTATAAGACAAAAATTAATTAACATTCATTGCATGCCAGGGAATTGTGGGATTATTGCAAATATAAACCAGAAGGCCAGCATTTAGTATGCTTACCTATTGTGTCTAGGTGGATTGAAACAAGGAATGGCATTTAGAACATGAGTTGTGTTCTTTTGTCAATTGAGAAATCAATTTTCTACAGGTATAAGAAATAAGGTTAAAGTTGGGAATAGATTTATCCTATTTAGAGCTGTCATTCAAAAGTTATTTGTCATTTGACAGTTGTTTACAATTTACTTTAAAAAATGACTGTAATAGCTGCAGAAGATTGTGCTGTATGATTTGTTTGCAAAGGTCAGAAGTATGTTTTTTAATTTAACTTTTGATGATATAAATCATTACTTTTTTATTTATTAAACATTATTTTGAAAGAAACACAAAATGTAAATTTATGAGATTGATTTTGATTAGGTATAATGTATAATTAGGAAGTCTAATGCAACTAAACTAATAAAATGTGTATTTATTCAAATTTTCTGCAATAGTCAAATAGGCAATTTTAATTCTTAACATTTTCTGTACTCTGTTCACAATTAAATTAAAACAATATCTCATTTTTATTGTCACATCAGAGAGTATTGTTTTTTGGGTTTGTAATTTTTAAAATTTTATTTGTAACACAGAAGGCCCTTGACTTTCACACAATTCGCTATTTCGCACAATTTGCTATTTTGCACATTTTTAAAAATTTATAATCAGATTCTATAATGCAAAAATGGACTTTTCAAAATTGTTGTGACGTCACTAGGGTTTCGAGCCACAGTATCATGGGCCGAATGTCACATACATACGATGTATATAAGAGGTTTAGTGTGAAAATGAACAAAAAGAAATCAAGGACTCGTCAAAAGTGATTTTAAAATACAATTTTTGATGTTTTTTTTTTACATCCCTCTACTTTCGAACATCCAACATTCACACACATTTTCAGGAACCAATTATGTGTGAAAGTTGAGGGCTGCCTGCACTTTCTTTTGCAATATTTTTCATTAAATTAAGAGATGGTGACGGTTGGGAGTGCCTCTCTGTACATGGCGCCCTAGGGCTACAACCCTATTAGCCCAATGGTTAAGATGGCACTGATTACACCATCGTGTAATTTCTTAACGAAGACATTCTGCCTCATAAAATTAGAATTTTAAGAACTCTTTCTTGCTACGGAAGAAAAGTAGGGTTAATCAGCTTTTAACCAATCACGGTTTACACAAAGTTAGTGTGAACAGTGTGGTTCTCCTCTATTTTAAGCACCCACTTTAAAAAATCCTAGATACCACTGAATGCCATTATTGCCATCCAAGTATGATCAACTTTTAACTAAAATGAAAAATGTATGAAGTCGATGTTTCCATCATCACTTTGATTTACCTTAACTCATGATTTATTAAATCATTATTTAAGGTAAATGTGCTCTTAGAGGTGATAAAGAATATCACTCCTTGTAAAATATTTAAAATAAACAAAAAGTCAAATAAATTGGAATTGACAGTTTACAAAAAAAGAATAATGTATTTCCTAATATTGTTAATTTCTACCAGAAGGCGGCGCAATTGGCACTAGTATGATGCACATAGAATGCGATTGTAATGTAATAAAATCTGGGATTTATGTTTTCATCACATTAGACTCGAATACAATTTCTTAACTGAATTTGCTATTTCACATTGAATTTAACATACACGTCTGTCACCATAGCAACCACGTCTAGGCTCTCACTCTCTTACTCAATAGATATGATCAATTTATTTAAAAAAAATATAAAAATTACTCACTCTTCACATGCTTCAGAAACCGTTATCCGTTCCACATTGGCTTCCTGTTTCAATTGACACACTTGTTTTTTCATTGCTTGTACCTGAGACATCACTTTGGCCGCTTGATGCGGTGATAATTCCGAAAAATCACTTATTGTGACTAATTTTAGTTACCAATCTAAAAAAATTTTTTTTTGTTTTGAAAATAAATTGTTTGTTTGTCTCAGTTTTTTGTCTTTGACTGAATGCAAGACAACCTGTTCCTTGATAAGCTGATGAGGTACTGAGAAGTGGAAGAGGAAGAATGTCATTGGTGATTGGATTACATGTGCCTGGTGTTGGAGAGTATAAGTTTGTGACGTCATTTGATGTTGGGTGTTTATTTCTGGTGAAATTGAGAAGGAAAGTGAAGATTGGGAATGAATTTTTTGTGTAATTTATTTTTAGATTTATTTGATTTAATTTTTTTGTTTGCTTTTCTATGGATATTGTTTTGGGTAGGAAAAGGTTAAAGTTGAAGATGATTTTATTTATGTTGAGTGGATGGTGCATGGAGTTGTTATTGAAGGAGATGTATTGATGGAGAATGGCTTATGGGAGTTAGATGTTATTGGGTTACATTTAGTGTTGGTTCTCAGGGGATGGTAAAGGAAATTGAAGATAATGTATTACCTCCATTAGGCTTAAAGTGTTTAATTTGTAAATCTAGTTGAAGCAAATCAACAGGCTGTTTTTCAAAATAAAAAAATTAGGTTAGAAAATTTAGTAGTTTAACTGCTTCTTTTGTATTATTGCTGATTAGCATGGCCAGTTAAGCCCTAATATATGTTAAATTTTCAAAAATCAAGTTCTCAATTTGTAATTAAAAAATTTGTTTAATTAAAAAAATACTTGCTTGCTTTATTACCAAAGTCATTATTATTTCATTAAAATATCTTACTTTTAATATTTCAGATTATTGATTTTGATCAGTGGTGTTGCATAAGGCTTCTATAAATTTGGGAGTTCTGAGCATCTTTAGTTGTGTGGTAAATCTAGACCTGTTGATAAGCCAATGATATTAGGAATAGACCATTCAAAAAATATTTTTTAAAAGCAATATGTTTTCCTGAATTTCAATAATTTTCTTGCTTTCCAGGACAGGATGTAGGTGCAATTTATATCATTTTTAGAAATTCACTTTAAGGAAAGACAGTTTCGTGTTAAAGATGTAAGAATGATTTTTTGTTTTGACATCAGTGATGTTTTCTGTGCTATTTTTGTTGATTTTGGGAAATCAACAAACTCTGATCTTGGAAAGCATTTTCATATTTAAGATTTAAGGGAAATATATATTAGCATGCCATAATAGGTCCTTTGCACGACAAGAAATCCCCGATAAAATAGTGTAAATTAGCAACAACTATAATTTTATTCATGCCAGCGTTCACACGACAAATAAAAGGAGAATGCACGACAGAATGAGACATTGAACGAGAGTAAAAATTTCATAACGATAAAAGGTACCAAATTCTAAATGGTTGGAATCGCTGCCACTAGCGAGAAGTTTAGGTTAGGTACTTTTGTCGTGCGATAACCTCTTTTGTTGTGCAAAAGATTTCTGTGTTGTTCTATATATTTTGTTGGCATTTCAAACACCTTTTCTGTCAAAAGTTTACCCTTTTTTATCGGGTCGATAAATGATACCCGATATTTAATGCACCTAATGATCAGTGTGCTTTTGAATTTGTAAAAGCTATTTTTATAAATGCATTCACAAAAATTTTGATTTACAATTTACTATTATTATTATTATTATTATTATTATTATTATTATTATTATTAAATTACCAAAATTTATGCTTTCTGTACTGTAATTTGAAACAACCATTAATCACTGTCACAAAAGATCAACATATCAAGACCATGATGTTTGTTTTCACTTTGTTGTGATGGTACCATAATTAGTTTCACTCCACAATGCATTTCACACAGCAAATCACCAAAAGATTATATTTTTTTTTAAACTAAGAAAAATATTTATCTCCTGGTAGTTTATTTTGGTCTGGGTCAATGTTTTGAAATGTTAAGAATGGATTTAAAAGGTTTTAATGTACTTTGAATTTGATGTATACATTAAAGATTGAGATTAATGAATAAGTTATTTATCATACTGTGCACGAGCAAGTTTTATGTTTGTGAGGATTTTTTTAGTATGTTTGCATCATAAAAAGTTGAAAGGATTATTTTTTTATCAATAATTTTATGTTTTGCTAAAGTGCTTTATAGATTGAGGCATAAAAAGTTGTGGAACAGTAAAACAGTTGGTTTTTCTTTTAAATGGATTAAAGAGGAGACAAATGGATTTGGAAATGAATGCAATTAACATCATCAGAACCTGAGTAGCTGCAATATTGATCTGAGGTTATAAAGATATAGAAAATGCATTTAAGTAGTTAATGATGAAATCTGGTTGCAATTCTCAGATGGATTAAATGTACAACATTTGATCAACACTAAGCATCTTCCATATGGTCCCTGGGACATATGTGGTAGTCTCTACTCACATTAAAATTTTAAACTCTGGTAATTTGGTTTTCTGGTATATTATCTAAATGGAAAAATCATTTGCTATTTTTAAATATTTGTTAGCTAGAGTAACATAAGACAAATTAGTGCCCTCTATAACCAGTAATCCTTCATAAATTTCTATTTTTCTTTGGTTTAAGATTTTAGATTTCTTTCAGTCTTAATTTCACTACTGGAACCACTGGATTGAAAAATTCAAGTATTGAAATCCCAGTTCCAAAAAATTGATGTTCTAGTCCAGTAGTCAATCAGAGTTGTATAACTACACTCTGTGGATATTCAAGAATAGAATAATTGTTTCAATTATGATTAGTTAAGTCCTTTTCACTAACTTTCCGAAAAGAAAGTTACAACATGTGAAATAAGTTGAGTTAAATCTTATGAAAATTATTGTGAATATACAAATTTTAATATATGTACAGAATATTTGCTACTTTTGGCAATAAAAGCTTATTTTAATGATAAAATTTCACATGACAATACTTTTTGTAAAATAAACAATTTTGTTTACTTTTTAACAAACAAAATGGAATCCACTTTATCTACAATGGCAGGAAGTAGCATGCTACTTTCTTATCATTATGCTTTTGTGAAGATGCTTGACCAATCATATTTCAAACAATTATTCTATTCTCGAGTGCGTACACAGTATAGCTCCTGTTGCACTCAGTGTCAGGTTTCTTGTGTTTCAACCTGGTATTCAGTGATTTCTGCACCCTCTTGAAGATTGTGTCAGTAAAATGCACCAATGGTCCTGCCCTAGTTATGGCTGTTTAGCCAATCACAGTTGAATTGATGTTTGTGTGAACATAATATAGTTACCCTGTGGTTATAGGCTGTGGGCCCATATTTAAGCAGGTCATGGTTTGGAAATGGGATGGTGTTGACTTGGTTGTGATTGGATGGCACAGACTGGGTTATCTAGAACAGATCCTTGAAAGATGATAAAGAATAGTTGCAACTAATATGTTGAATCTGTGTCTGTGTTGTTTCTGATCTGTCATTTATTTACACCGTCTTACATGCCCAAACATGGTGGATGGTCCAAAATGCAGTCACAAACATTTCATTTTTAATGACAGAATATACTATAGCCAAATTGAAGTATTATGTTGACTGAAATACATTGCCCAAGAATGATACATTAAAGAGAATAGGAAATAGATAATGGTATTTTATTTGTTTTAAAATATAGTGAATCAGAAGAAATTAAGAATTTATATTTATGAATAAGTGAAAATCTATGATAAAACAAATATTTTATGAGAAATATTGAGAACATTTGCAACAAAAAATGGTTTCACTTTTTTTGCCAGATAAAGCAATAAAACCAAGGAATAACCTGGAAGAGACACTCAAACAATTTTCTTGAAATTTCTAAATTTGGTTTTAGCCTGCTAGCTATAAAAGGGTATTATGGTTTTTAGAATTACAAGCATGATAAACAAACAATTGATTTCAAACATTTGAAATTAATTTCTTCTGCTCACATAAATCATATCTATATAGTAGATTAACCTTATATTAAATTCAACAAAGATGGGCAATGCAACCAAAGTGAATAAATTAGATAAAAAGTATAAATTGCGGTTATTACAAAATTAGTTATCACATAATTGAACAAGAAAAATTTATAATTTTTTAATTAATTTTTTTTTGTTATTAGATATTGAATTATTTGACTTCTTAAACTGCATTGACATGGATGAATGCTCGCAGGGATGTGAAATTTTGGAAGTGTGTTCACCAAGGCACTTAAAATTGATGAGAAAGAAGCGAAACTTATCCCCACGAGATACACTGGTGACTCAACTGAAAGATCTCGTGGGGAAAGATGTTTGGTGTGAAGAATTGGAAAATCAAGTACCTAGAAAATGGGAAAAGCATGGAGATTTACTTCTATTGCCACAGAACAGTTTTCAAAATGATGAATGGAAAATGTTAGGTAAGAAATAATATACTCAAGAGAGCACCAATTATCACAAGTAATTATCCTATAAATGACCTAAAAGATTAAGTTTAAAAAAAACTTTGTAAAACATTAATATTTTTCTCAAAATTTGTATGTAACATTATTAGAGAGTTTGCGCAACAGAGTTTTCCTGTATAAATTATGTATTTATGATGGTAAGATGTATAACTTCTAATTTTTTTTTCTGCTTGGGCATAAATTTACGTAGTGCCTAATTAGGAAATCGAGAAAAGTAGGAACATCTTGGTATTTTGATTTTTCCCTTCAAGTTTTAGTGATATCCACTTATTTATATACAGCACTGCAATCTGTATACTGTTTAAAACAAATTTTTGAGAATAA